>JBBMOL010002090.1:0-28725 GCA_037954665.1 Laguncularia racemosa
TTTCAATCACCACCTTACCACTAAGCCAATACTACCATTACGACGACGATTACTATACCATCATCATCATCTCATTATCATCAACTTGATCTTAATTACTACTACCATCATAGTCACTATTATCAATATCAACATTACTACCATTACCACTGCTACTACAACCATTAGTATAACACTAGCACTAAATGACTGACCATTATCATCAATACTATAAAATCCGTGAAAATTTAAATACGTATAATATTAGAATAGTTAAAAGATCGTACTAAAAGCCTTAAATATACTCCACATGAATTTATATTAAAAGAAATAATCATGTGGAAATTGAATTGTGAAAAAATATTAAATAAATAATAAAATAAATTAAAATAATAAACTTAGGATTATCAAATAAAAATTTTAAGTAGATAATTATGCTCAAAATAATTTAATTAGCTTAGCCATAAAATTTCGTAATAAAATACTAAAATTACTAAGTTCATGTAAATTACTATGCACGATAAACATACTTAGAAAATAAAAAAGACACACATATATATATATATACACTCTGACCCACGGAATCTAGAAGCCTCCAGCATTCATTCCAAAGAAAAAAAAAACACATAGAAAAAGCGAGAGGATAAGATGAGTGAGAGAGTCGAGACGAAAACAAGAAAGGAAAAGGAGAAAAGGGAAACGCAAAGAAAAAAATTCATATCACAAACTTGACCATTAGTGCGAATTCTCAAGGTGAGTTCTACGAAGTTTTGCGTGAAAAAACTTTTATTTTCAAAATTTAAATATATTTATAAAAATAGAATTTAATTTAGAAAATAATTAAAATAGTTAGAAATATACTAAATAGAATTATTCTAATCTTGAATAGTGGGTAATAATATGTTTTTCTCTTATTTTAGGAGAAGAAAAATTTTCCACAAATTTAAGATTACTATGAATAATTGAAAATAAGACCTGAATGAGTAGAAACTCTATGATATACTGTATTTGGTTTTATGATGTATTGTATTGAATATTTATATATATCTTGGTCATTGTGGAATTTGAGTAATGGTGATTGTGCGCTACCATGTTTTGCGTGGATGTGTGTAGAGTGAAGTGAGCTGTGTTGTGTTGATGGGATGTTGTTGTGGTTGCCGTTATTGCCGTTGTTGTGGCTGTCATGTTGGTGTAGGGGTGTCCTGGGGTGCAGTTGAGTGGTGTAGACGCTGGTGTGCAAGATTTGGGATTGTGCTATAGCTGCTAAGGTGGATGAGTGCGTGTGTGCCTAGTGATGGTGTGTGTATGTCTCTTACGTATGTGTGCGAGAGAATGTGTGTTGGTTTGTTGTATGTGTTAGGGAGTGTGTGATCAACTTGTGTGTGTGAGAGTTGGTGAGTGTAAGTATGTGTGTGGAATGAATTGTGTGTGCGTATATGTGGAGTGAAAAGGGCTGTTTTTGTTGTTGTTTCTGCTGCTGTCGCTGTTGTTTATGCTGTTTCTACTGCTGTTGTTGCTATTTTTACTGTTGTTTTTGCTATTGTCGCTGCTATTTATGTCGTTTCTATTATTGTTGTTACTGTTTCTACTGCTGTCGCTACTATTTTTGTGGCTGTTGCTATTGCCCATTGATGTATGTTGGTGTTAAATTGAGGGAGTAGTAGGAGCAGGTGGAAATGTGTAGGCATGTGGGAGTGGAATCCATTCGTGTGTGCATGAAAATGGTATGCAGCAGGTCCACTAAGGAAGAATTTCGATGAGGGAAGAGAGGTCTAGCGAAGGGGAAAATCCGGCGAGTTAAGGGAGGAGAAGTATTCTAGCGAGTAAGGGAAGAGAGCGGTGGCAGCAGACATACGAATATATATATATATCTTATAGAGCTAGATGTGCACGTATATATATATATATATGTCGGCCGAGAAGAGAAATGGAATAGGAAGTATCTGATGGGGTGAGGAGGACTAAAGGAATAAGAATCACAAAATTAATATAAACTATATTTATATATGTATATGAATAAATATAAAATAGTAGTAATGATAATAAAGACACTACTATATATATTTGTAAAAAAAATCTAAATTAGGATGGAAAGAGAAATAGATGGTGATTAAAAAACTTCAAATAAAATATGATGTTTAGTGATGCATCTCTTATGGCATTGCTGATGTTGTTGTATGATCGTATTTGAACAATTGTATTTTGTGTTAGTCCTTGATGTGATTGAATTCTGTATGATTGATTCTTGCATTATGACCCTTAAATATTAAATTAATCATTTGACATAATTAAAAATTGACATGTATTGTACGAGACATTGCATGATTGAAAGCCATTATTGTTGCAGGGCTCATTGGAAGTAATTGGAGGATTATTATTTAGTCAAGTGCAAACTAAGTGATTTGGGGATTATCATGCCTTGACGGTTTTAACTCAAGTCTGTCCTTGAGGTTGTTTATTGCTTGGTGTGTAAGTAACACTTGAGCTTATAACATTAACATTAAAAGAAAATATCTAATAAAGAAATAAGAGTAATTAATTGAGTATGAGACCCTAGCACTGATGACATGACTCGAATTCCTAACTTAAGGTTAAGGAGGGCGTAAATCCTAGACTTCATGTTGGTTACTGGAAGGTTGCATGTGATGTTGCATTCATATGATTGTCCATGCATAGCATATAATTTGAAAACTAGTTTGAAATTGTTTGTGCTTGTAAACAGTATTGAGATATTGCACTTCTATCTTACTAGGCTATTAGCTCACCCTTCTATAAATTTTGCCTTACAAGACGTGATTATATAAACTTCCTTAAAGGATATTGTAGTAGGGTATTACAATCGTTTCAAAACTTTGGGAATAGGGGTAAGATAGAGAGATAATGAGAATATTTTATTTAATTTGATAGACTCAGAGACTTAGAGACTTGCAAATATTTAATCTGATCCTGAGGGATCTTAGTTTATTTTGCATGGGACCCAAATGAGGCCCTCTTCTGAAACATATATAATTTCTTCGTTGAATACGAAATTAGTTTTATTTGAGATGAAGGAATGTTAGAGGCATTCGATTAGTTAATTATTATGTTTTTAACATGTTGAATTGTATTGATTTGAGACATTTCACAATTGCGTAGTAGAGGCTGAGCAATTGTGGTGGGTTATCACGAATTGAGTACCATGTAGGGCGTTACAAGTACATTACTACCACTATGATGCCACCATCGCTAGCACCACAACCACTATTGTTAAAATGCATCACCACCATTATAGTGACAATTTCACCACTATTATCACTATTACTATCCTTACAGTTGTTCAATTACTAACACTCCACTACATTGTACCATCATCGCCATTTTTATGTCATGTTGCCTACCCATCATCACCATTATAATTATCAATTGACCGATGCTTGCCACTATCATTGTAATGGTGTTGTGCAATTAGCAAGGAATGAATAATGTTGGTATTATAGAGATAGTGGTGGATTGGTGGTGTAATGGTGGTGGCAGTGATGATGGCAATGATAAGATGATGATTACCACTATCAAGACAACTTCACCACTACCATTAATATTGCAATCCCTTCGGCTATTCCATTACTACCACTCCACTGCATTATACCATTGTCACCATTGTCATGTCACATTGCCATCAATCCATCATCACCATTGTTACGACTAATCAATTGATGCTTGCCACTATCATTGTAATGGTACGATGTAAATAGCAAGGAGTGAATAATGTCGTTGGCATTATAGAGTTGGTGGCAGCTATGATGGCAGTGGTAAGATGGTGATATAATAGGAAGATATAATTAAATATATGATAACATAAATAGTATAGCAATCAATATTGCTATGCTAGTGTAATATCTTTGCACAACAAACAATTCACTTAGTGCAACAAGCGTATATAAGAAACATGTGCTATGTCGTATTGTTTATACTGAGCTATACTATTCTCTTTCTTCTTATTGTATTAAAAGATAAACACTACCTTAATATCGGGTCGAATAATTAGTTTTTGCTTAATGATATTTCATTTTATGAACAAATCATATAAAAGGAGAAGCTAACAGTAATTAAGGTAAACGATTCGTCGTGAAAATACGCTTGGTAGGAAGAAACTCACATCACTTGAATCAGATGCAGAAATTTTAAAAATCGTTATGTTATATATATGACTCTACTTTAAAATGCCTCATATATATATGGCAATCAAGATATACATTTAATGACATTTGATCTATTCAGTGTAAAGTGCCAGTTAAGGCCCATAAATGTATGATTCTGTTGTCCTATTTCAATTGCCATATCACTATCAGGATCTAATTACAGTTTTAATTACTGAACACAACAACACTTGTAAAAATATTGGTACCATGGGGTCAGTTTGGTTTAGTTCTCTACTACAACCTTAGGTAGCGTTTGGTTGCCACAAAAATGTGGTATCGGACATGACAAATTTTTTTGTTATGCGTTTGGTTGCTATTCATGAAAAAAGTACTAGACAAAAATTCAATATGGTACTGAACAAAATGGCAAATTTTTGTATCACATGTAATTAGGTACAAAAAATCTGATACTAGACAAAAATTCTTTTTTTCGAAATCCCCAACTTGCCCTTCATATTTTTTTCTTTACAGACAAACCCTACCTTCCCAAACCCTTTTCCTTCGAGCCCATCCACACCGCACTAGCTTGCCCTTCAAGTGCAGTAAAAAAACCCATCGGCGACGCTCCAACAATGAGATTTATCGTGCAATTGACCGTTATTCGAATGTCGCTGTCGTCATACCAGAAGCTACCGTCAGGTTCGTATCCTTCCATTTTTTCTCATATTCTTACTTGCTTTTCTATGTTCCCCACATGCTCTACCTGTGGTTGTCGTCGTCCATTTAGATTTCCCTCGCTTGCTTTTCTATCTTTATCGCATGCTCTTTGTCTGGTTGTCGTCGTGCGTTTAGATGTCTGTTGAAATAGGACGGTGGTGGTGGATCAATCTTTCATGTATAAATAGATTATCTCGTATCCCAACTTGATTTCAAACTCACGTTTTAATTTCCAGTACGATAAGAACAAAGAAAATTACACAGCATAAGAAAAATAATATAACATAAGTTTTTTTTTTTTAAACCATGTTTATTGCTAATTTCAATTTAAGATTCTTTTATGTTGTATATTATTTATCATATATATATATTATACAGGAACATCATTTTTAAGATAAAAGAAAAGTAAGTAATGTGTTATTTTATTAAATATAACATAAATTATTGTAATTTATAATATGAATTATTAAATTTTTTTCAATCAAGAGATTTACACAAATTATTTTATATAATTTATAATCTCTTCAAATTGTATTTTCTTATAGTAATATTAAATATGTATAAATAACCATGATATAACTAAAAGGGTATAATTGTCAAATTTGCTATGTTCAGTGAAGTACTTTGCAATTACAAACACTGAACAGTACAAAATTTTTTGTTCAGTACTAAATAAATCAAACGTGGTACAAATTTTTTTTTTGTCCGGTCGTTCTTATTTTGTATTGTCCAATATTACTTGTCCTATTCAGTACCAGTAACTAAACGTTACCTTATACTCCCAATGACACGTTTCTGGACATTAACTATGTACCGTTATAAAAATAAAATTTATATCAAACAAATTTGCTTTTGATTTTGGGAGTTATATTATCGCCAGGTCGTATGGTAGCTTCATCCATTATTTTGCACATTTTATTTTTTCTTGGAGAAATTAAATACTGCTAGAAGATAGTATTATCTGATTATACATAAATGTTAGATCACCTTTAGATATATTATTGAAATGATAGTCGAAATAGATTAATCTTTCAAAACTGTTTGTTAGATGTTATTAATAGATTTTTAAGTTTTTATTCGTTACCTCTAATTATTTCTTGAAATATAAGTATAACCCTACAAAAACTTTTACTAAAATCTTATAAACATTGCTTAAAATAGCCGTAAAAAATAAAAATATCCGGAATTTTTAAATAATTGTACGAGATACAGTACATTCTTTCAAAAGTTATGAAAACCGACATCGAACATCATTCAAGTAGAATATCTATTATTATATATTTGCTGCTGATTAGCTTACCTTATAGTACATGACCGTTGCAATGTCCGATACCCAAGATTTGCGCAGAAATATTGAACTTAGGCACAGCATCCGGCAGCAGGCCCTAGGTGAAAACCTATTATTATACGACTGCAGCTTATGCTCTCAAACCAAGTGAATATATAGATGATAATAATATTACTTATGGTAATCTTTCCTAATTAAAGTACTTAAAGTGCTAATATAGCTCTTAAAAAGAATACTTAGAATTAGAAATGTTTGAATAGTTTGTTTACTTGAAAGTAATAGAGATGAAATAAAATAATTATTTTTAAAATACTTTTTGTTATCTTATTTATTTATAAATTGATATTTTTGTTATAATTTTAATTTAATATTATAATTAATAAGATAGGGTATATATTAAAATAAATATTCCTTACAATAAAAGCTATTCCAAAGAATAATTATTTCTCTTCTATTTTATTCTTAAAAATAAACAAGTTATAAAACTTCAAAGTAATATTCTGCAAGCACTCTTTATGTAATATTAAACAAATCTATGATAATATAATGATAATAATACAATAATTCCCACACTACCTTATAAAGCACTATTCCTCAAATTAAGTCTTTACATTATCTTATTACTATTTTATACTTCTAATATACTTTATGTAATATTAGAGTTTATAAAATTTAAACCCTAATATACAATACATGAAATTATTTAAGTCATAAGAAAATGCAAGAAAGAAAATTGGACAAGTCAATAAATGGTCTTTTATCAAGTACGGCCCCACATCGATTGATGATGTAAACGGGCGTGAGTTCATTCAATTGACTCACCCTATCAGTCGACCAATTCAATTCAGCTGGCTATTACGAGCTTTTTACCTTGACATATCTTTATTTTTGTGCTCCAACATGAGTTTTGGGAGGATTTATTAAAAACGGGTTGATAAGATATTATGGTTAAATTAACTTTACTTGGCAATTCATCTTTTAAAAATATGTGCATAACATATTATAAACTCAGATATAAAAGAGTAAATGCATTGATGCCAATAATTAATTGATCTAATATTTTCTTTATTAATACATTTTGAAAATATTAAAAACTTAATTGTGAATATTTAAACTCCTGAAAACTACATATATGTCAGTTATTAAGCCTATTTGAAGATGAAAATTGCACCTTTTCCTTTTAATATACAAGGAAAGATGTGATATGGTCAAACAAAACAAGGTAAGTATTTCGTGTAACCATTTGTCCATAATTTCATATAACAAGAATTATTTTCATTGACATTCAACATATATGTTATTAATAGTTTATTACAAAAGAGAATCAATTTTAAATTTTTTAAATTTATTTCAATAATAAGGTAAGGTAAAGGTATAATCTAGTATCCATCTTAACATCTCCTTGAATCATATAGCTAATAATATTAAGGTTTTGGTATTTAAGATCTCAATCTTTTTTTTTTTTTTTAACTTGTACTTATAAGATGTGACAAGTATAGGATTTTTTTAAAGAAAAGTTTTAATAGTATTAATATATTATGTAAATGGATTAATAGTATATAGATATTAATAAAATTTTAATATGTAATATATTTAAATATTATTAATATTTATATATTATTTATCTAAATACGTGGTGTATAGTATCATTGGTTTTATTTTTCCTTAGTGGCTCACGAAATTCTTGCACTCACCTAGCTGCCATAATGAGGTAATTCTACTATCCACTTCACTTCCGCAAAATCTTAGAGGGAGTTTCCAAAATTGGAATTACACCATCAAAAGGGATTACAAATGGACATGACGTTTCTGGGCAAGAAGAAGATGCTTGACTCACAAAATAGTTTTACCATTTTCCCTTAGTTTTACCTTTACGTTACTGTAATTTCATTACATATTGTCATTATAATATTAGGTTGGCCGTACAAGAAACAGCACATAAAAGGAGTAAAAACATAAAGATGATGCAGAAGCAGTGTTGATCCATTTTGGGGGGGAGGTGTGGAAGGAAAAGAATAAATAAATAGATAATACCTTCGTGGAATTTTTAATTGGAATCGGCAGAGGAAGACAATATGTGCATTTTCAGTGGTCGTGTCACGTGTGCTTCAGTTCACCAGCGTCATCAGATACTGTTTCTAGGCTTATTGGAAGGGTGATGGGACTTTTCCTCTCATTATTATTATTATTATTATCATCGAATTCTTTTTGAGTAGTTTACGTAATAACATATGTTATTTCAACACAAAATGTCACTATATTTATGTAAAGATTTTTTTTTTTTTTTTTACTTTCATTTGAAAATGTGGAAAATTGAATTAAAAAATAAAGTTTCAAGGGCTCACATAGAAAAATAAGAAAATTACTACTTCTTTTTGCTAACAATTCTTTTTATATGTTTATTTATACTTTTGTTTTAAGACTATTATAATCTAATATACATATTTATAGAAATTTGATAGTGATAGGATTCAAAAGAACTATTGTGGATGGATATGTAATCCGATAGAGTATGCGATTAGTCTCAATTAGATTTATAAATGATATTATATTTTAGAAGCTATATTAGAGTTAATTTCAAATAATTGCTTCATATTTAGCAAGTTGAGACATTTTCAATAGGATGAATGATTTTGGTCTTTCTCAATTTTCATTCATGTTTTTCATGAATGTCACTAAAAATTACCAATATTTATCATTAATTGAAATTGTTACGATAATAATAAGAAATGTTAAAGCTTTAATTATAATATTTTTTTGCCAAATAAACACTCAATTCAATTAAATATGCTACCCTCAAAAAAGCTGTGCCACCTGTGTAACCTGGTAGTCAATAGGCCCACTTGAGCAGAAAAATCATCATTTCCTCAACATTAATGTGCCAATTGTCGGTGACTTAATCATGATCAAATTGCACTCCTATGATATACTTAATATGCCTTTAATTCATCCACTGCCTCTGTACTTTAACGCAGAAGAAATTTTTTTGAATTAAATTAAATTGAAATAAGACTTTGTTTCGAAGAATCTTTCCACAAATACTTTAATATTATTCATTTATATGTCATGAAGATTTATTGATGATGGATAAATATTTAATAAGGTTTTAACATGTAATAGATTATAAAAATAATAACTTTTAAAACTAATACATTATTATTATTATTATTTGTTCACATAACCATCAAGCTTTTTATTGCAGAAACTACCAATTTTCATTTAAAGCTTCCCCATATCTCTTCCCATCTCACTCTTGCTAATTGTCTTGACTCTTGAGCCACTAGTTCTTTCCTCTCTGTTATCCAAAACTATTCCAAAATTGCAAATATGAGAAGAATGGACCTTTTCTGCAAATCCCAAGCTTCAACAGCTATCTGTGACAGCATGGATCAGCCACCCTCTATGCAACTTGGTGGCCGGACCATCGACCGCCACAACCCGATCATCCGCGACGGAAGGCGAGCCACCAGCATTGCCAGATCTCTCCCCACCCCTTGCTCTTCCAGTACTAATCTTCCCATCGATCCCATTCCATACCACCAACTTCGCAATCAAACCAAAACTAGTACTCATACTACTAATGCGTATAAGGATGAGCATAAAACCGAACCATCTACCAGCAACCAAAAAGTTGCTGATACAACCACTACTAGTACTAAGAGGAATTCCTTTTCTTTGAAGTCACTTACATATAGTAGAGGTTCCTTTTCTAGATCATCATCGTCATCATCAACTGAGCAAAAGAGGAAGAGTGGAGCTAGTAAATTGAGTGATAATGTTGAAAGGATTGCGGATATCATAGTGAGAAAGAGCAGTGCAAAACGCAATGAGTTTAACATCACTCCTCAGGCTTCTTCAAGATATTTATTGGGTGACTGCAAGGTTTTGGATGGATTAGCTGATAAGAATAAGGACAATAACAATGACCATGAAATCTCATTGGAGCCAGCATCTGTGAAGAAAGATGATGATGCTTTGCAATCCTGCTTTGAACTGCCCTCTAAACCCTTTTCTTGCCAGGTTTGTCCTCTCTCCCTCTCTCTCCATTCATCGTCAATGTTAAGAGTATGTGATGGTTTATGGCTTCCGTAAAAGTGGAAATGTCAGGAAATGAAGGGTTTTCTTTTGTACTTAAATTGTTGGCAGACTCTGGCTTTCCTTTGAAAGTCTAGCCATCCTAGAAAATCAAGAGCAGCAATTTCATAAAAATTAATATAACAAATTAGTAGGCCTTTCTCCCAAAAAGAACTTAGCCGTACTTAGAAGCAGTGGCCGAACAAGAATTTCACTGAAAGAGGTAAACGGAGCAAAAGTGGGAAAAAAGTTTTAATAGTACTTACGCACTATTTGAATTGATAATTGACTTATAAGTATTAATAGAGTTTTGATCTGTGACTGTTTAATTTTCTTTTCCAGAGTTTGAGAAATTTTTGTTTGCAAGTTTTGAAACGTGGAGGGGGCTGGCGGGTCTAGCCCCAAAACCCTCCCAAGGTCTGCCCCTGCACAGAAGTGACAAAATGGAATTGGATTTTTTTTTTCCTTTTGTTATCATCATCATGATTTAAAAGGAAAAAAGGGGAAAAAAAAAAGTAGTCTGAAAATTGGTCTAGAAGTCATTTCAAGTTCTCTTTTCTTCCTTTTGTTTATCATCTTCCTGCAATCATTATCAAATGATCGAAACATAGTCATGTTCAATTACAATTATGTTTCAATGATGTTTCTTCTGCTTTGCGTTTTCATGCCTAAATTACATAGGACCTAGGTCCCTACGTCCTATATAATGCCACATGAGCTCAGACCAGCATTATTCACTGGGGAAAAATGAAAAATAAAAGCAGAGGAGACAAGCTAGCATATGCATATTTAGGCTCTTTGGTTAAAAATAAAATAATTGAATTGAAATTCAAACTTCACATGAAAGTTCTGTACTGGTGTTTCTAGCACTAATGACTCGTGATGATGTAAATGCTTTTTTTAAGGTTGTGGTCTTGAGGGTCTCTTTGCACTGTAAGGGCTGTGAAGGAAAAGTGAGGAAGCATCTGTCCAGAATGGAAGGTATACTACACCTACTTTTTAACTCTTGTATAATCCGGAATTATCTTTATCTTGTCACTTCTTAGGTACTCAAGAGTTATGATATCTTTACAAGACTACATCTTTCTGAAATCCTCATTGCATTATCTTGTGGCAATATTTTTTTCCCTTTTTTTTAACAATTTTACCCTGAAACTTGGAACTTAAAGCATGACGTATTGTGTGTATATATATATATCTTAAAAAGTACACATTCATATTGCATGTTTTATTTGTATCAGTGAAATAACTAATAAAACGTATTGAAATTTGAAAATGCAATAGATGTTTTTCTTTTATCTCGTATTGGAACAGGTTAACAGAAATAAATACGTAAACCTCCTTTTATCTCCAGAACAAAACACGCATCAAATATAACAAAATACGAGACAGATTCTTATGCTACTTGTTCGGTTTAAAATATAACCAAACTCACACTAATCGATATTACTAATGTCGGAATAGAAGTTAAAAGTCCTCTCGTACATTAGGTACGCATTTAAATCAGCTAATTATAAAGTTAAATTCAATATTTACTTGTATATAACACACCAGACACGCATCTAACACATGTCATGATGCCTTCAAATCCTAACATTTTTTGCAGGGGTATCATCTTTCAACATAGACTTTGCATCGAAGAAGGTGACAATTGTGGGGGACATAACCCCATCAGGTGCGCTAGAAAGCATCTCCAAAGTGAAAAATGCTCAGTTTTGGCCATCTGCCCCAGCATTTGGAACTGCTCTTAACCCAGACACCAAAATGGTGAACGTGGTGCCCACTTAAAAATGACCTATGCTCATAATTTTTATTGTAAATGAGGTCCTAGACTAGAATTTCTAGCTATGTTAGTTTTTCTGCTCTTATTTTTCTTTGCCGTTTGTTTCAGATGAATTTTAACTAGGAGTCTGTCCTGCTTGGTCCTTATTAGGTAGTTGAAAAATGGGTGTCTGTCCTTGGATTCTTTCGAGTCGTGTTCTGGTTTTATCCCTAGATTACTGCACTGCATCAAGAGAAGCCACTCGTGTCTTTAGGAAAAGTTTTCCAGTAGATCATGCATTTATGAACCGTGCATTTTAGAACACTAGATCTGTTGAATCCATACAAAAAATTAGTGGATCTTACGGATCTAAAGTCCCAAAATGATTGGTTCCACGGTGCAATGAGTTTATAAAAGAATTTATTGTGTTGACTGATTCAGATGTGATATAAAAGTTGTGCTTGTGTTTGGCTGGGGAAATTTCAATGAGTAATAAATATGGAGCTTCCATGGTTTTGACAGGATAGTGCCATGCCTTCGGACTTCCCAATAACACAGTATCTCTCCGCATTTGACATAATATTCCCTGGTAAATTTTGTTTTCGGAACTCGTAAAATACCTTATTCATGGCTCAAGCCACACACCAGAGTGGCTTTTGCATGCCTTTTAGACTGCAATTGAACTTTGAATTGGAGGGAACAATCCTGGGAAACGAAAAAACTAATTTACTGGGATTTTTTTTCCCGCTGATTATAATAAAAAAAATAATTGTAACTCAGTACATCTCACTAAAAAATCAGTATCCATATTATTAATTCACGAAAATCTTACTTGTCAATTTTTTATCAATTAACAACTATATATTTTTAAATTTACTCACTTAAATATTCGAACCACCAGATAATTTTCTCTTTGCACCAACAATAGTGCGATGCATGTTAATCTCACATTATTTCTTGAATAATTTTTATACCTCTTAGCGGCAATATAGTAATGATATGGCATGCCATATTGTGCTTAACGGCATTCAAAAAATAATTAAAAAAATACTATCAAAACACAATATTAATACGCTCACTGATTTAATGTTAATTATAAAAAAAAAAAAATTAGAGGACAGCAAAGACTGTCCTCTTCATGGTAAACTAGATGTAGGCCCACACATCCACCACCGTACGAATTCCTTCAACTCGATGATGAAGTGACCCACCCCTTATAACTCTAACCCAACCGTAGCAGTCACCACCTACGTAAAAAGGACTCTTCCGTAGAGAGGCAGCACGTGGTGGTCCACCAAGCTAAGTGGACCGCTCTATCCATCTAAGGAAATGGTTTAGTGGCAATCACCCAACAATCCCTATACGTATTTTTAAATTTTTCAGTTCAATGGTTATTATTATTATTATTATTATTATTATTATATGTTTTGAGTCAAATTTATTTAAATAATCTAAATTATTGATTCATAAATTGAGAAAGATTGAAATGATGAAAACTAAAAAATCCATTTCTGATTGGAGCTACACGTGGTCATGGTTTTGTGATGTCTAAATGCATGCATGTAAAATTGACACGTTGTTGCATCATAGTAGTTGGTTGGAAAATACGGTATGAAGCGATGTATTAAAATTAATACAAAAGTTGATTTGAGCAAAAATTTTAATAGTGAAAAAAAATACAAAACTGTAATTGCAAATAGAGATAGAAGTTCATATATAAAAAATTAACCAACCATAGAATCAAGAAGACTCTTTTTTCTCTTCTATCTTTTTCCATAACTCATGTCCAAATATATATATGGCAGGGGATATCTTTTACATATCTTTTCTAAGTAACTAAATCCTATAAACTAGGAAAACAAAACCAAATCCTACAAACTAGGAAAACAAATCCCCCTCTACCGAAAAATATAATACAAGTATACATGCCATATTTACAAAATAAATCATAGAACAAATATCTCAATATTTGCAGCCGTGTAATACGGTCGTACCTTCTAGTCGTGTATTAGGTCGTGTATGTTTCTGGAAACTACCTGACACAACACACGACCGTGTATCAGGCCGTGTATGTTTCTGGGAGCTACCTAACACAACATACGGCCGTATATTAAGTCATGTATGTTTCTGAGCTTCCAGACACAATACCCCCCCTTAAGTTGGAGCATGGAGATCACAAATGCCCAACTTGCATAAGAGCATATCATACTCATGTTTCCCTAATGCTTTGGTAAAAATATCAGTAAGTTGTCTTGTTGTAGGAACAAAAGTAAGATAGATCGTGCCATTAAGTAATGCATCTCGAATGAAGTGATAATCCACTTCGATGTGTTTGGTGCGCTCATGAAATACGGGATTTTGAGATATATGAAGAGCATTCTGACTATCACAAAATAGCGTTGCTGGCTGCGTATGAATAACACCAAGATCAGATAAAACACTCTTCAACCACTTGACTTCACAAGTGGTCATGGCCATTGAACGGTATTTTGCTTCGGCAAATGATCGAGACACAATATGCTATTTCTTTGTCTTCCATGAGATGGGAGACAAACCTAAAAACACCAACCATCCAGTAAGAGAACGACGAGTCAATGGACATCCTGCCCAATCTGCATCACACCAACCAGTCAAAGTGAGATCGCCCTTACTACGCAATAAAATACCCTAACCTGGTTTGGATTTGAGATACCGAACAATGCGTAATGCTACATCCCAGTGATCTTTCCGTGGCTGCTGCATAAATTGAGACAAGACATGTACACAATAAGACAATTCGGGCTTGGTAAAACATAAATAAATAAATCGGCTAATAAGACGTCGATGATGCTCTGGATTATCCAATAAAGGGCTGGTTGACAACGCCAGTCGATGGTGTTCCTCCATCGAAACTCCCACGAGCTTTGCCCCTATCAAACTTGCTTCTGAAATAATATCCAGGGCATATTTGCTCTGACACAAGAAGAACCCTTCGGGACTACGAGCCACTTCCACCCCAATAAAATATTTGAGAACACCCAAATCTTTCATGGAAAAACAGGTGCTCAAGTAATCCTTAAACTTCTGAATTGTTGCACTATCATTCCCAGAAGCAATCAAGTCATTAACATAAACCAAGATGTTTAGTTATACCTCACCTTGTTGCAGAGTAAACAAAGAGTAGTCCGCATAGGATTGTGTGAAACCATAGATTTTTAAAGCAGCAGACAGTTTCGCGAACTAACACTGAGGGGCTTGTTTAAGCCCGTACAAGGACTTCTGCAATTTGCACACCTTATCTCGTCTTGCAACTTGAAAACCAAGAGGTAACTACATATACACATCATCTTGTAGATCTCCATGGAGAAATGCATTGTGGACATCCATCTGGTGAACCTCCCAATTCTTAATTGCAGTAACGGCCAAGAAAACACGAACAGTAACCATCTTTGCGACAGGGGCAAATGTCTCTGTATAGTCTACGCCTTCCTTCTGGTGATTTCCAAGTATAACCAAACGTGCTTTATAGCGTTCTACTGTACCATCAGATCGATATTTGACTTTGTACACCCATTTACAGCCCAAGGCCTTCTTATTAGGTGGTAGATCAGTAATACGCCATGTTGCATTGTTTTCAAGGGCATCAATTTCTTGTTGCATTGCAATCCTCCATTTTTCATGTCGAACTGCTTGAGAATAACTAGTAGGTTCCTATTCACCATGTAAAGCTGCAAGAAAAGCTTTGTGCCGCAAAGAAAATCTATCACAATTCACATAGTGTGCAATGGGATAGGGGTTACCTGAGGCATGCTATGTTGCGGGATCCAGTAGGGATGGACTCAATTTGCGAACCGTATAAGTAACAAAGTCTCGTAGTAGTACTAAAGTCTTATGATTTTGGTGGCCACGTCCCAACAATTCATCATCACTAGAGACATTGTTTTCCTTACTTCCATCTTTAGTTGTAGAAGGAAGAGATGTTAATACTGTTGTCCTATCACTTTACTCAACTGGCACAGTTTCAACATTAGGAGAAATGGTTGCAGTTTCTTGATCACGGGGTTTAGAAGGAGAGTTGTCATCATCTATAATCTCCCTTCTTTTGGTCAGACCCTCTTGGATACCGAAGGCATCATTAGTGAGGTCTACATCCCATGTAAACGTAGATTCTACTGGGTTTTGTGATGAAGACAACGTTTTAAAAGGAAACTCGTTCTCAAAAAATTTTACATCTCTAGACATGAAAAAAACATGTTTTTCAATATCATATAATCGCCACCCTTTTTGTCCATACGGATAACCCATGAAAACACATTTTCAACTTCTACTCTCAAATTTATCTCCCAATCGTCCTTGCTTGTGGGCATAACACAAAGATCCAAAAACTCTCAGGTGATCAAAATTTGGAGTTTGTCCATACAACACATGATAAGGCATCTTTCCTTCTAAAACACTAGAAGGTGTTCTATTAATTAAATATCCTACGGTTAGCACACATTTTCCCAAAAACTTAATTGGCAAGTGTCCTTGAAAACGCAAGGCTCTAGCCACATTGAGAATGTGTTGGTGTTTTCTCTTGACCCGTCCATTTTGTTGAGGGGTACCAACGCATGAAGTTTGAAAAATAACACCCTTTTCACAAAAATAATTTTTCAATTTTTGAAACTCCGTTCCATTATCACTCCTCACAATTTTAACTCTTTTGTTAAATTGTGTTTCCACCATAGCAAAGAAGTTCCTTAGAGTTTGAACTACCTCAGTTTTTTCAATCAGTAGAAATATCCAAATAGTACGGGAAAAATCATCAACTACGGGAAAAATCATCTACAATATGAAGCACCACATGAGGACAAAATTCGGTAAGGACCCCACAAATCGCAGTGTATAAGTTCAAATATATCAAAAGCATGATGATGATTGATAGGAAATGGATCTCTAGATTGTTTTGCTCGTAAACAAATATCGCAATATTTATTCTTGCTATCACTATCTTTATTATGACTCACACTAAACACTAACTTGGTCACTTTTAATGACAGATGTCCCAACCGTTGATGCCATATCTCTAAAATCCCTTCACTTTCAATTTTCATTGCTTGAACTCGTGGCACTCCCTTGTAGTAGTAGAGTCCATCCCGTCTATCACCCACACCAATCAGCATCCTCGAAGTGGGGTCCTGCATTACACACATGGAATTGATGAAATAGACAATATATTTAGATGAATCAACAAGTTGCGATACCAAAATCAAATTGCATTCTAGTCCAAGAACAAAGAGAACATTCGTGATACACAAATCTCCATCAATGACAAGTTGTCCTTCCTTTGTTGCCACAATCTTGCTCCCATCCAGAAGTCCAACAGAACACGAATCGATATTTCACACTTTCTTCATTCCGTGCATACTTCCCGTCATGTGATGCAAAGCCCCTATATCAATTATCCAATTAGAGAGCTTACCACTCAGTGTTTCAGTAGTGTTTTTTTTACTATTGATTAGTTTCATCAACGAGGTCCACTGCTCCTGATCGAGATCGAGATTCATCTTTATATCATTCCCAGCCGCTGCTGTCACTATAGGTCCTTTTGTCATTCACGCAGGTGCTGCTGCTGGACACGTTATTTTCCTTTGCTGTTTCACGTCCTCGTCCAAAGCTTGCCTGATTTTGAGGTTGTTGAGTGCTGTTGAAGCCTCGTCCTCGCCCTATACTCCTTCCATTTCCCTTTGGTTGATCACCCCACCACTCAGGACATCCGAGGAGAGCAAAGCAATTATCTGCTTTGTGTCTTGTACGTTTACAATGGGTACAATACAACCCACTTTTGTTTCTTGTTTCTCCTTTTCCTCTTATTGCAAACGCCATCACATCTTGTCTCTCCTCTTTAGTTCGGGTTATGGTCCTAACCCTTTCCTCAGCAATCGACATGGAATATGCCCGATTAACATTAGGAAGTGGATCTTGGGCTAAGATATTACTCCTCATTGTGTTGTAGATATTTCCGTCCAACCCCATGAGCAGAGCATGAACTCCTTCTTCCTCTCTTTTCTTTTCAAATTCTGCTACGAGATTGCACGTACACATACTGCACTTACATGACGGAATCTCATCATAGTTTGCTAATTCATCCCATATTTGCTTCAATTTTCCAAAGTAATTCACCAAAGTCATCCCCCTTTGTTTGCATTCTGCCAATTCACTTTGCAGTTGTTGAATGCGTAGACCATTAGCTATTGAGAACCTATCCCTAATGTCATTCATAAATGTTCAACTATTTCTTCGTGAGAGATAGTAGACCGAAGTGAGGATTCGATTGTATTACGAATCCATGATATCAATAGAGAATTAATCATCCACCAATCTTCAAGATCAGATAAATTATCATCAGGTTTTTTTATTGTACCATCAAGAAAACCATATTTTTTTCGAGCTCGTAGAGCCATTCTCACAGACCGTGCTCATTCATCATAGTTTTCTCCTCTCAATTATACTTGAGTGATCACCAATCCTGGATTATCTAATGAGGTAATATCGTAAGGAGATATCGTTTTTCTTTGAGGAAGGAATTCTTCCTTGACATCACTTGTTTGTGATCCAACCATTGTTTTGTGTCTACAATGGCTCTGATACCATGAAAAATTAACCAACCATGGAATCAAGAAGACTCTTTTCTCTCCTCTATCTTTTTCCATAACTCATGTCTAAATATATATACAGCAGTGGGATATCTTTTCCAAGCAACGAAATCCTAGAAATTAGGAAAACAAAACAAAATCTTACAAACTAGGGAAACAAATCTTCCTCTACCGAAAAATAAAATACAAGATATACATATCATATTTACAAAATAAATCACAAAACAAATATTTCAATATTTATGGCCGTGTAACACGGTCGTGCCTTCTAGTCGTGTATCAAGTCGTGTATGTTTCTGAAAGCTACCTGACACAACATACAGTCGTGCCTTCTGGCAGTGTATCAGGCCGTGTATGTTTCTGGGAGCTACCTGACACAACACACAGCCATGCCTTCTAGCCATGTATCAGGCCGTGTATGTTTCTGAGCTTCCAGACACAATAATATATGATGCCAGGATAGTACATTGAAGAAATGATACTATTGAGGAAGAAATTTCATGGGCAAATTGAATCTAAGTAGGGAACAACATGCCATCTAATTTTGGGGTTTCTATTCAAGAACAAAATCTTTTAAAAGAAAAAATTGCTAATTGATCATAAGCACGCAAAAAGATTCATCAAATATGATATGATGTACTACGTATTATATACATGTGTTATGCATCATGTATTATATACACACTTAGGAGCATCGATTAACAACACCCATCATTAGAGTGTAAAATATTTCTATCAATAAATACAAACTAAGCTATGAAATTTGCACATAGGTCCATGTTTATTGTTTTAATTTAGTTGCAATTTAGCATCTGTATTTAATTAGCAATTTAATATCTAATTTTTTTATAAAATTGCAACCAAATTGTAATTATGTGTACTAAGTTTAATAATAATAATAATGATAAAAGTTTAGACGTTACATCATTAAAAATATAAGCATTTGTGGTAACAACAGTTATCATTGGACAACATTTCACGCTTAAAATGTCCGCGACGTTAGAATCTCCATTGCTTTGGCAGAACGCAGGTATGGGGGATATAGTTGAAAACTTAGGGTATTCTATTGCATGGGAAGGCTTTCCATTTTCGATCAACCAGAACCACTTTTGGAGGTTGGGGGAGCGGGATTGTTTTATTCAATTTGAACTTGCAAATTGAAAGAATTGGCCGAAATGTTCTGTCAAGAGTTATGAATCTTAATTGATACAAATCTTATAGTCTCATAACTTCCAACTCCCTTTTTTCTAAAAGAAACAAAAGTACCAAATTTCTAACATACAATCTAACTCTTTTCACCAAGCAATCGTATGGAAGCTGCATTTGATTTTCTCTCTCTCTTTTCATATCCTACATGGTTGATTGCTCACAAGAAAACTTACAGGGAGGGATTTATCTTGCATATACCAGTTTAATGAACCTCTTTCACTTGAGTTCTTCTCACGATGGGCAGATGGACAATAACACTCAAATTTACACCTTCTCCCCCCTGTTTTGATGTTATTTAAGGGTTCATTCGTTATGTTATCAGGTTAAAAACCATGAGGAAATAGTAAAAGTTATTAAATTGACAAAATATTGAAGTGCATCAAAATTTAGGCTTAATGGTGTTCTTGGTGAAAAATCAATCATTTACATCATGTCCCTCCCAGTCAACATCTTGGATGAACCAAGATGAATTTAGCAACGATACCAGAAGTTTTTGAAACTAGACTTCCATATGAGTGTTTTGATACGTGGACTACTGAATAAATCCATTGAAAAAGTTTTCAACGAATCGTCCATAGTTAGCTCTCTTGCGACGAGAATTAAGATTTGAATGAAACCGAGGAGGTTTGAGCAGAAAATCTGCTATTAATCACATTATTATTGCAGAATCTACCAACTAATTCCCCTAGATTGCTTTGGCAAATAGTAAACATAAAATCTAAATGCATATTTGGCAAGAAAATCTGCTATTAATCACATGATTATTGTTGTTGTCCGCGTAACTAAGAATTCAATTATAAAATGGCCACAAGGGGCAGTGAGCAGCAATCAAATGTTTATCAAGCAAAAGCTTAGGGGGGGGGGGGGGGGGGGGGGGGGGTGGGGGTGCGGTGGGGAAGCTTTCTTTTGTGGTCTATCTGATCATGGTGATATTGTGCTCATCGGGCTTGGTGCCAACGGAATGGAAGCAAGCAGGGTTATGCGAAGGTCGTCCTTGCAAATGCAACTTGGCGTGACGCCGGTGCAATCGCACTTCGCCACCAACTTCAACCAATTTTAATGTTTGATATAAGACTTGTTTGGTATACATATGGTAATATGAGTCTAGCTCCACGCTAAGTGGACGAAGGTCTGAGAAAGCCGTTCTAGCGAGGGTCTACAGGTGATAATGACTCATGAACACCAAAGGACTTTTAAAATTTAAGTCCATATTTTTTTATTAACAGTTTGGTATTTGACTCATGAATAACTGTTAATATATATATATATATATATATATATATATTTGCTTATAATTAAGTGATGTAACAAGAGATCAGATGTGCTAATTATAATTGAATCATTTATTAGACGTAACCTTAATTAAAAAATAAACTAGGATAAAATATTGTGTTCTAATTTCTCTCTCTTTTAACTTTACTTTGTTATTATGCGCCAGTCCTAATAGTCAAGAGTAAAATGATTGAATAATACTACCTTTATCATATTATCCTACATGTCAAAAGATTAGGGAAAAAGTTTCCCTATAATAAGGATGGTAATTTCACATCTCCTGTGTATGTTTTTCATATATTTTAATAACATATATAATTGAAAGGTTACATGGTATATATATATTCAATTTCATGTCATGACATATTATTTAAACAAACTTCTCTCAAGGTATCCTTATTCTTAGTTCTTGACATCAAATCTAAGATTAAGAACTGACTTTTTTGAATTCTTGATGAATGAGGGGAGATCCTAATACTACTATGAGTTTTTTTTTTTTATTAACAATCTCGAAAAAATATCCCAACAAGAATCAGATTTTAAATTATAATTAGTTAAAAGTAAATGACATGAAACTAACAAAAATATATTAAGAAAAAAAAAGAAAAAGAAGAAACTATCCTTAAAAACATAATCATAAAATGTAGCACTTACTACAACCTAGTATGGCTTTAATGTATGATAAACTGGCTGTATTATGACCATTTGCCAAGAATAAAATGAATAAATAGCCATTCTACTTCTTTTTATGTAAGTATTGAAGTCGGTACTCCTATCCTTTCCCTATTATTAAAAACCCTTTGCGTTGCTTTATGAGGGAATCATAATTTACAATTTTGCATGCTGGATTATATTTGTATTTATTGTAGTTTTTTTTTTTAAAGTATTTATCATGGTCCAATATTGTGATCAAAAGCAATACCTGTAACTAGCAAGTTTTAGGAGACGATTGTAGTGGAAGGTAATTAGCTATAGTTACCAATTAGTGGCTAGCAGTAGTTAATTAAATCCGAAGTGTCTATTGCATGTAGGGAAATTTTCTCTTTCAAATCGAAAACATCATTTTATTTGTTTTCAATAGATATTTTCCACTTAAATTAACCACCGTCCACTAACACCTATCTCTCTCTAAATCCCCCTTATATTTTGTAATTTCCATTTTTTTTTATAATCTTCTGAAGAAAAGTTACATTTTTTATAATAATAATTAATTATTTTTTTATTTGAATCTTTAATCTTTTGTTTTTTATTTTTCAAGTTACAAATAAGGATTTCTGTTAACGTCATTAAGTTTGTCACTCACAATTAACACATGGCAGCACTTGATTCATCAAAATAAATAATTAAACGAATATAAATCAAATAGAATAATGAAAAATTGGGCAATTAGTTAAATTAAAAAGAAAACAGGGCTTTACAATCCCCTAATTCATGTACAGAATTTTCCATTTGACAATTCACATGTGCAAACCCCATACGTGCAAGAAGTTTGAGCTTCTTCATGCCGTTATTACTCTCACATCTAAATCTGTTCGCTGTATATGTAGAACACAACATGGAATCAAACAAAGTTCCATTCGCGTAACAACATTAATAACCAAGGTTTTACCATGAAAGGTCCCGACTTTACACATTACGCAACCTCTAAATAACAAAATAAGAACAGATTATATGAAGCCACGTTATCAAGAGATAGAATTGTTTTTCCTGTTGGCTTATATTATGCAATCTTTCCCTAGTAAAAATGGAAGAAATAGTATACCCGAGTTAAGCTAAAATTTTAAATTTTATATATAAGCCTCTCAACTTCATCGAATTGAGTCAACTGATTATATATACTTTCAGTTCAATTGATTACAAGGCTTCACAAATTCACCTTAGGTGATACATAACTTACGTGTATATACATGACAAAATAGAGCTGCATAGAAACCTCTATTAATGACAGTTATTTTGTAATTATTCTTGAAATATTTAGATGATTTGTATAAGAGTATAATTAGGGATATGTTACCGGATTTGTAGTATTATTTTAGGAGAAGATGTGCATTATAATTAGGTATATCTTGCCGGATTTGTTCGTTGCGATGTGTATATATTTGTAGTCCATCGCAGCAATGCCAGTATCAATCCAATTCATCACCAAAATCTTCTATTCTTGTTTTGGTATCAGAGTGAGGTTCCTGGTGCTCTTGATTATCAAACTTTCTATACTTTCTAAAACATCAACGTAGCCATGGCAGAAAATGTGAACGTCACTGCCATCGATCTGTCACACCCTTTCTACATTCATCATTCAGATCAACCGGGCCATGTCTTGGTTCCCATCAAATTGAATGACATCAACTACCAATCTTGGAGCAAAGCGGTTATTCATGCTCTCACCGCGAAGAAGAAAATCTATTTTGTTGACGGCACTGTCGAAGAACCATCGCAGGAGAAGAATCCTTTTTTGTTTGAACAATGGAAATAGTGCAACAGCATGATACTTTCTTGGCTGACTCATGCTATTGAATCAGACATTGCCGAGGGGATCATTCATGCCAAAAAAGCGCGTGAAGTGTGGATTGATTTGCACGACCAGTTTTCACAGAAGAACGCTCTTGTCGTTTTTCAAATACAGAAATCAATTGCGACCATATCGTAAGGAACAATGACAGTGGCCGCACATTTTACAAAGATCAAGGCTTTATGGGACGAGCTTGAGACATACCGTAGCTCTCTGACTTGCAACCATCGTCAAGCACATCTTGATCAAAGGGAAGAAGACTGCCTTATGCAGTTTCTCATGGGGTTGAATGAGTCATACAAGGTAGTAAGATCCAATATATTGATGATGTCACCATTGCCCAATGTCCGTTAAGCATACTCCTTGATTGTCCAAGAAGAGATGCAGCGACAAGTTTCCTTTGAGCTTGCCGAAAATTTCTCCATCACAGCCACAGTCCCAGGAAAAGGAGGAAGTCTAAAACAGAAAACGTGTGATCATTGCAATTGATCCGGGCATACCATAGATGAATGCCGGACTCTCAAATTTCATTGTAAGTTTTGTGGTAAAAGGGGTCACACAGAGGATAGATGCCAGTTGAAGAACGGGAACAATAATAAGCCGAGACAGTTTAAAAGGCAACGGAACCAACCAGCAGTGAATGTGGCAGAATCCCAACCTATTTCTACTTCTTCTAGCGGAGTGCAGGGATTCACCACAAAACAAATTCAACAATTGGCACAGGCTATCAATGCCTTGAATCACAATAATTCCGGTAATATTGATGCATGCGCTAATGCTGCAGGTTTGATTCCATCGACTCTTGTGTCTATTAATTCTAGTAGTACAAGTTCTTGGATTTTGGACTCTGGTGCCATCGATCACATCGCTTCCCACCCATCTCTGTTAACTGAAACCAAGCCTTCCAATTCTACAAATGTCAATTTACCGAATGGTGCTATATCACAAATCACACACACCGGCACTGTTATTTTTAATCCAAAATTGATACTTAAAAATGTCCTATGCGTTCTATCATTCAATTTGAATTTGATTTCAGCCAGTAAGCTAATGAAAGATCTGAATTGTTGCATTCTCTTCTTTTCTGACTATTGTATTGTGCAGGACTTGGTTTCAGGGAAGACGATTGGCTCGGGTAGACAACGTGGTGGCCTATACTACATGCTTCCATTAGAGGATAAATCGGTTGTTTTCCATGTTTCTCAGCCGTCTGACTTATGGCATTTATGCCTGGGTCATCCTTCCTTTTCTGGTTTTAAATTGTTGTCACATTTTTTTCCTTCAGATCATAAGGAATTAGAGAATAATTGTGCTATTTGTCCGAAGGCCAAGCAGACACGCTTGCCTTTTTCCAAAAGTTCAATAACAACAAAATTTCCACTTTCTCTTTTACACTGTGATGTTTGGGGCCCTCATAAAATTCCTACTCACACTGGTTTGCGCTATTTTCTCACAATTGTCGATGATTTTTCACGTTGCACATGGATTTTTCTCATGTCTCATAAATCAGAGACAAAATCTTTGTTAATCAATTTTGTACAATTTGTCAAAACTCAGTTTCAAACAAATGTTTAAACAATAAGGGTGGATAATGGCACATAATTTATTCCCATTCCCACTTTTCTTCAAAATAAAGGAATTGAGCTCCAAACTTCTTGCATCTATACTCCACAACAAAACGGAGTTGTAGAACGCAAGCATCGACACATTTTAAATGTTGCTCATTCTCTTACGTTTCAATCAAATGTTCCACTTGAATTTTGGGGGGAGTGTGTTTTAACGGCAGTTTACCTCATAAACCGAATCCTAACACCTTTACTGTCCAATAAGTCCCCTTTCGAGGTCTTATATAACCGGCCTCCTTCTCTTACACATTTGCGTGTCTTTGGTTGCGAGTGTTACGCGACCAACGTTCACCCTAAACAAAAATTTGACCCTCGAGCTTCTGTTTGTGTTTTCATGGGATATCCACATGGCCAAAAAGGGTATAAAATTTTTTACTTAAACACAAAGAAAATCTCGGTTAGCAGAGATGTCTATTTTAGGGAACATGTATTTCCTTTCCATTCTCATTCCCAATCTCCTCAAACTTCTGCACCAAGTTTCCCTTTCCCTCCACATGTTTCCTTCGATAACTCACTAGAGAATCCTCCGCCAATATTTTCTCCAAATTCCTCTCCCAATATCACGCTTCCCATGCCTCATCAGGATACTAACTTCATTCCACTTTCACCTCATACAGCTTCACCCAAACCTTTATCATCCCTACCATCCTCGTCACCTACAATCTCTCCATTACCTTCCGCCACACACCACCCATCTTCTCCGTCGTCCACCTCCATTGATGCACCACCTCTCCACTGTTCCACCCACTCCATCCAGCCACCAATATGGTAGAAAGACTACGACATGTCTTCCTAGGCTAACCTCTCTTCGACGCAACCTAGTTCTCGTCACGATACAAGGTATCCTCTTTCCTCTCATTTATCTGTTTTTCGTTTTTCTCTAAATCATCGTGCCTTTTTAGCTCTCTTGACAGCATAATCTGAACCCACCTCATTCGAACAAGCCAACCGTGATCCTCTTTGGTGCCAAGCCATGTTTGTCGAACTTCAAGCTCTAGAACAAAACAACACATGGCAGTTGGTTCCCCATCCTCCGGGGCACAAACCAATAGGCTGTCGGTGGGTTTACAAGATTAAATACCATTCGAATGGGGCAATTGAGCGTTATAAAGTGCGTTTAGTTGCAAAGGGGTACACACAGATTGAAGGTATAGATTATCAGGAGACTTTTTCATCAACTGCAAAAATCACCACTCTCCATTGTTTGTTAATAGTCTCAGCTTCCCGAAATTGGTATATCCATCAGCTTGATGTACACAATGCGTTCCTTCACGGAACTTTGCACGAAGAGGTGTATATGACTCCACCTCCTGGCCTTCGCCGATAGGGGGAGAATCTGGTATGTCGGCTTCAAAAATCCATCTATGGTTTAAAACAAGCATCTCGCAATTGGTTTTCCACTTTTGCAAGTACTATTAAATCGGCAGGCTACATACAGTCATGGGCGGATTATTCACTTTTTACTAAGTCTCAAGGTAAAAAGTTCACTGCCATTCTTATTTATGTTGATGACATCTTGTTAACGGGTAATGATCTGCATGAGATCAAGTTACTCAAAAGTCATCTGCTCAAGCATTTTCTTATCAAAGATCTTGGTGAGTTAAAATACTTTCTGGGAATAGAATTCTCTCCTTCAAAGAAAGGTATCTTTATGTCTCAGAGAAAATATGCCTTAGACATTTTACAAGATGCACGATTATCAGGTGTGAAGCTGGAAAGGTTCCTAATGGAACAAAATTTAAAATTGACAGATGAAGATGGCGAAGTTCTTCATGACCCGAGCAAGTATCGGAGACTAGTTGGGAGATTAATATATTTGACAGTTACCGAACTAGACATAGTGTATTCAGTACGTACACTAAGCCAGTTCATAAGCATGCCTCGAAAGCCGCATTGGGAAGCAGCACTACGCGTTCTCCGTTACATTAAACAGTCGCCAGGTCAAGATTTGTTTCTACCATCTGAAAATAATTTAACACTCAGTGCCTATTGTGATTCAGATTGGGGAGGATGTTGTACGACTAGACGTTCTGTTTCTGGCTATTGTATTTTGCTCGGGTCATCACTCATCTCTTAGAAGTCAAAGAAACAAACGAATGTTTCACGGTCATCAGCAGAAGCTGAGTACAGGGTTATGGCAAACACTTGTCTGGAGTTAACATGGTTGAGGTATATACTTCGAGATTTGAAAGTTGAATTACATAAACCAGCTTCGTTGTTTTGTGATAATCAGGCGGCCTTACACATTGCTACTAACCCAGTTTTCCACGAACGTACAAAACACATTGAGATTGATTGTTATATAGTTCAGGAAAAATTATAGGTTGGGGTGATTCATCCTTGTTATGTCTCTACAAAGATGCAGTTGGCAAACATTTTTACAAAAGCTCTTGGCAGAGAGCAGTTTAAGTTTTTATGTAACAAGTTGAGAGTTCTTGATTTACACTTTTCAACTTGAGGGGGAGTATTAGGAAATTATATGTCAGTTATTTTGCAATTATTCTTGAAATATTTAGATGATTTGTATAGGAATATAATTAAGGATATGTTGCCGGATTTGTAGCATTATTTTAGGAGAAAATGTGCATTATAATTAGGGATATCTTGCCGGATTTGTTCATTGCGATGTGTATATATTTGTAGTCCATCGCAGCAATGACAGTATCAATCCAATTCATCACCAAAATCTTCTATTCTTGTTTACCTCATTATTAGAAAGAGTGCTAATTGAACCTTTAAAATACAATTTATGTATAAATGGTTCAGCTCAGCCTACAAACTGCAACAAGTTCTATATTCAAAATGAACTGAAACGCATTCTTTGAAATGGAAAGTTGACAGGCGATTCATCGAGCAAGTACAATTGGGATGCTTTTAGTAACAAAAGTGTTGGTTTTCTCTTTAAAACCTATGATATCATTCCCACCCTGAGCATGTGCCATTGTCTACTGAGTTCTACTAGCTGCTAATTCATCATCTCCAACCACCACCTTGACAAGCAAGAACCGGTTCGATGAGGTCCTGACTGCCAGTGAGCTCCAGAGCTGCCGTCTGAGTTGATCGTCCACTGCACTAAGTACGTGTGTCGTTCTTCTATTTTATTTATTTAAGGAAAATAAAAAATATATAGTAAAAAAAATTTCCTTTTCCAAAAAAATAGAATTAGATTGTCTTAGGTTCCTCCAGTAGGTTTTAAGGTATCAATTTTAATTTGCTTATAGGCTTTAGATTTTTACATCAATGAATTTGAATTTTAAGGAAAAAATTAAACAAAAAAAAAAGTATTTTCTCAATCCTCCTTTTTCAATATAAAAAGTTTTCTTTATAATTTGACTTTTTCAGTCAATAAAAGAGTTCCTTAATAATTTAAGGTTAGTCATTTAGAAAAGGATTTCTTTATAATTTAGGGCTCTTAGTCAATTAAAAAATTATTTCTCTTTATGATTTAGGGTTTTCTTTTTTAGCTAAATAATGATCTCTTTACGGACTCTTTTTCAACCGTTAAGGTTTTCAAGCTATACAATGATTCTTTTAGTAATCAACGAGGGTTTTAGTGAA
>JBBMOL010002091.1:0-28665 GCA_037954665.1 Laguncularia racemosa
TGCTCTGTTTTTTTAAAACCAAGGGGGGGCTGAGAAAAAATTACGAGGCGTAAAAAAAAAAAAATATCGGAATTTTTTTTTTTTTTAAAAGCCCAAAATAAATAAAAAGAAACCTTTCTTTTTCGAAAAAAGACCCCACCCAAGTTCCACCCCCTTTTTGGGGCCCCCGCTCCCCCCTCATACCCCCGGGGGGAAAAGGGCCCCCCCTTTCCCCCCTTTTACCGGGGTTTTGGGCAGGAGGGTTTTCGAACCCCCACCCCCTGGTTCGACCACGTGCCTAATCCTCTGACACGGGCCCCCCCCCTCCCCCCTGGATCTGTTCCCGGGAGACCCAAAAAAAAAAAAGGCCCTTTTTTCCCTCCCCACCATTTGGGGTTAAAAAATTGAAAGCCCCCTTTCTTTTCTATAATAACGGGGCTTTTCCGGGGGGGTGAAGGGGGAGAGGGGGGATTTAAATTGGGGTTTTAAAAAAAACGACCTTTTCTTTTTTTTTTTTTTTTTTAAAAAATGAAAAAAAGAGAGGTTTAAGTTTTTTATCATCCGGGGCGTCGAGCTTTTTTTTCCGCAGGACCCCCCTACAGTACGTCCCCGGGCAAATTTTTAACCACCAAGTTGGGGAGGGATTGGTGGGTTTTCCTCTACCCCGGGGGAAACACCAAATATCAAACCAAAACAAGAAAGGCCCATGAAGAAAAGCATTTTGCTATGATTGTGACCCCAATTTCTTGCGGGGGGGGACCCAAAAAGGCCCTCCCCTTCCATCCCTTGGTAAATAAAAGGGGGCAGAGTTTTTGGTTTTTTTTTCATTTTTGTCAAAGATTGAAAAATTGAAAAAGAGGGCAATCCTGATCGAATTGGGGGGGGTCTGTGGGAAAAGGGTTTCCCAAGTCTACCGGCCCCGTTAGGATGCCCACTGCAACATCACTGAAATTTCCCCATTTTGACACCTTCGTAATGAAAAACCTCGTCCGCCGGCCCCTTTTTTAAATTTCTAAAAAACTTCCCCCCGCTCCATCCCCGCGGGGCAGAAAACCCGTCGCTGTTGGGGTTGGGTCCCCGGAGGCCCGGGAAGTGGGGAAAAAGGGAAAGGGCACTCACTTGGGGGGGCTTAAACTACTTAGATGCTTTTAGCAGTTATCCGCTCCGCACTTGGCTACCCAGCTTTTCCCGGGGGGGCACGATAACGGGAAACCCAAGGGGTGCGCCCCTTCCCGGGTCCTCCGATGGGGAAAAGGGCCTCCAATTTTCAACGCCCCACCGGATAGGGACCGAACGTCTCACGACGTTTAAAAACCCAGCTCACGTACCGTTTTTTAAGGGCAAAACCCCAAAACCCCTTGGGGAAAATACAAAACCCCCCGGTGGCGAAACCAATCGGGGGCCCAAAAAATTCCCCCTTCGATGAAAGCTTTTGGGGGGAAAATCAGCCGTTTTCCCTAAGTAACTTTTATCCGTTGAGGGGAGGGCCCCCCACTGGGCCACCCCGGATCACAAGGGGCCCATTTTCGTCCCTCCGACGGGGGGGCTTGCAGTCAAGCCCCTTTTTCCCCCTTTTCACCGAGGGCCAATCTCCCCCGGGCCCGGGGGAAACCCTTTTTCACGCCTCCGTTCCCTTTTTTGGGACCTACCCCCCATAGAAACGTCTACCTGAACTGTCCGGGGGCCCAAAGGCCCCTAAACACAAGGTTAAATTCAGCTTTTCCAAGTGGTACCCTCACTAAAGGCTGGGCCCCCCCCCGGAAGGGGGCCTTTTCTTCGCCTTCCACCTAAGCGCGCGGGAAAAGGGCCCAAAGCCAACCCCCGGGGAACAGAAAAGCTTCATGGGGCTTTCTGCCCGGGGGGCGGGTTTACCCCGCATTTTCCACAGACATGCCCATTCCCCGAGTCTCTCTCCGAACAGTGCCCAGACGTTACGCCTTTCGTGGGGGTCGGAATTTTTACCCGAAAAGGGAAATTTCGCTCCCTTTAGGACCGTTATAATTAAAGGCCCCCGTTCACCGGGGCTTCGGGGCCGGCTTTCCCCCCTCATCAGGGCACCAACTTCCTTGGGCCCTTTCCGGGACTGGGCAGGCGTCAGCCCCCCATACTGGGGCTTACGACTTTGGGGAAACCCCGTGTTTTTGGTAAACTCGCCCGGGCCGGGGCACTGCGCCCCCTTTTTTGGGGGGGCCCCCCTTCTCCCGAATTTTGGGGGGTATTTTCCCCAGCCCCTTTGAGAAGTGGGCTCGCGCCCCAGGTTTTTTTCCCCTACCTACCCACCTGTTTGGGGTTTTGGTAATTAAACCCCTTTTTTTTGAAGGTCGTTCGAGTTTTTTCCCGGGAGTAAGGGGAAAGGGGTTTTTTTCACGCCGTACGCCCCGGGACTCAACTTTTGGGTCGGGTATTTTCTCTACCCCTTTTTTCCCCCAAAAAACAGGGACCCCTTTTCGCCTTGAACCGATAACCATCTTTGGGGTAACCTAGCCTCCTCCTCCCTGGGGGCCCCCAAGGGGTATTTCGGAATTTCCCTTTTCCTCGCTCGCCTTTCGGCCTGATCTTAGGCCCTGACCCCCCCTCCGGGGACAACCTTGCCCGGGGGAAACCCCCTTTTTTTTTGGGGGGTTTTGGGGGTTTCCCCCCAAAAATTTTCTTACTCAAGCCGACTTTTTCCTTCCGCTTCGCACCCTTCTCCCCGGGGGGGGCTTTCCTCAAAAGGGGGGAAAGCTCCCCTACCGATGCTTTTTTAAAATCCCACACTTCGCAGATCGCTTAGCCCCCTTCACTTCGGGCAAAGCGCTCGATCAGTAGCATTACCACCCTTTTAAGGGGCTGCTTTTTAGGAAAAACCCCCTGGCTGCCGACCCCCCACCCCCTTTTTCACTTTGGGGGTCAATTTTGGGGGCCCTTTGAGTGATCCGGGCTTTTTTCCCCCTCGACATGAAGTTACCCCCCCTCGTCTCACTGGCCGACCTTGACCCCAATTTTTTTTGAGGGCAAAAAATTATTTTTCAGAGTTTTCCCCCGATTTGGACCGCTCTCGCGGGGCCCCCCCCGAAACAGGCTTAACCCCAGTTCCGTAACGCTGGCCCCCCAAAGCTTTTGGGGAAACCAGGGTAGCTCTGGGTGGTGGGGGGTTTTTTCCCCCAACCACAACCATCCGCTGATTTTTTAACATCCCTTTGGGGTTTGGACCCCCACTTTGTTTCAAACCCCAACTCATCCTGGGCATGGATAATCACCCCGTTTTGGTCCATAAGCAGTGACAATTTCCCTATGAAACTCCTTTTGCTACGGCTCCGGTGGGGGTTTCCCCTTTAAACCCCAACCCCCGCCCATGACCCGGGTCTTCTTCAACAGGGACCGGTCAGAGCCCGGTCTCCTCCCACGCTTGGGGGCTTCGGGGTTTTATTTTAAATTTTTCTCCCCGATGGGGTTTTTTTTCACCCTTTTCCCCCCCGGACTATTTGCTATCGGGCACCCAGGGGGATTTTCCTTTTTAAAGGGCCTTGCTGATTCAAAACGGGGTTTTCCCGGCCCCACTACTCGGGTCGAGCCCAAAAAAGTGATGCTTCGGCTACTGGGCACCCCCCTGGGGGGGCAGCACTCCACGCTTTGCCAAACACACGACGCTTGTATTGCCTCCCCAACCCCGTTTTTACGGTTTAGGCTGCCCCATTTCCTCGCCGTACACGGAATCCCTTTGCTTTTTTTTTCCCTGGCTACTAAGATGTTTCAGTCGCCAGGTTTTCTCTTTCCTGCCCCGGATTCAGCAAACATCGAAAGTTACCTATTCGGGAATCCCGGGTCTAGCTTTTTTTTCAACCCCCGAACAAATTTCCCTTAAAACCCCTTCCTCGCCCTGGGGGCCAGGAAACCCCCGAACCTTTCCTCTTTTTTTCCTCGCCCTTAACTTTAGGCTATGCCATCATAAGGTGGCTGCTAAATGGAAGGAATCTTATAACTGCGATGAAAGAAAAAAAAGGCGTTTAAAAGACCCTCCTGGCCCAACCCTAGACACTCTATTAAGACCTTTTTCAAACCTGCTCCCAAATTTTGAGTCAAAGAATAGTATATAATAGACAATCCCATTGCACTGATCGGGCCCTTTCGTAGTGACAGAGGGGGTCGAGACCAAGAATGAGTTATTTACAGCCAAGCATTCTTCTACGGCTAGATCCAAATCCTGGTCCCTGCGGAAAGAAAAAGGAATTTCACGTTTTTTCTTCGGGAAGGGAGGAATAGGAAAATCCTATTGATTACACTTCTCAGCCTCCGGGAAAACATAGAAAAAAGCTCGAATGGTATACCCCCGTCCACCCCAGAATGAAAGGGCGATCTCGAGTTCTTGGCTGGAAGATCCGTTGTTAGGTCTCCATTTATTTTTCCCATTTAGGGCCCAAACCTGAACCTTGCTCGAAGATAGCTGTCCATACACTGAAAAAGGGGTGATGGATTCTCGAGAAGAGGACCTAGTGGGGCCCCCCCGGACCCCCCGGTCCCCCCGAGTGAATAGAAAGTGGGTCTACATTGGATCTCTAACCCGAATCCGCCCCATCTATTCCTCCTGAGAGGGGTTTGGTTTCAAACCCGGTTCGAACAGGAGAAGTACGCCATGCTAAAGTCCTTTGGATGATCCACACATCTCAGGGTCAGGCCGCTGATGAGCACATAGAACTACCATGTGGATGCTGAGATCCCTCACAGCCCAGGCTCAACGACGCAATTATCAGGGGCGCGCTCAACCACTGAGCTATAGCCCGATCGTGCGGGCCTCCCGCGGGGCCCCGCTATGTCAAAAAGCGAGAAGAAAACCCCATCCCCTCTTTCCTTTTTTCGCCCCCATGTCGCCACGCGGGATGGGGGGGGGGGACGGGGGGGGGCTCCATGGGGACGTCAAAAAGGGGATCCTAATCAACTGTTCCGACCTAGGATAATAAGCACATGAGTTGGTCTTACTTCACCGTCGAGAACGAAAGAAGACTTCCGTCTCCAAGTTAACTCAGATGTAGCATGCGCCTCTTTTTGGTGTAAAAGCAATGTCAAACTCAAAATACCCAACAAGCATTAGCTCTCCCTGAAAAGGAGGTGGATCCAGCCGCACCATCCAGTACGGCTACCTTATACGACTTCACTCCAGTCACTAGCCCTGCCTTCGGCACCCCCCTCCTTGCGGTTCAGGTAACGACTTCGGTCAGGCCAGCTCCTTAAATAGCATAGTGTGACGGGGGCGGTTGTGTACCAAGGCCCGGGAAACGAATTCACCGCCGAATGGCTTGACCGGCGAATACTAGCGATTCCGCTTCATGCAGGCGAGTTGCAGCCTGCAATCCGAACTGAGGACGGGTATTTTTGAGAGTTAGCTCACCCTCGCGGGATCGCGACCCATTGTCCCGGCATTGTAGCACGTGTGTCGCCCAGGCATAAGGGGCATTATGACTTGACGTGATCCTCACCTTCCTCCGGCTTATCACCGCAGTCTGTTCAGTGTTCCAAACTCAACGGTTGCAACTAAACACGATGGTTTCGGCTCGTTGCACGGGAAACTTTAACCCCAACACCATTTACGGCACGAGCTGTACGAACAGCCATGCACACCTGTGTCCGGCGTTCCCGAAGGCACACCTCTCTTTCAAGAGGATTCGCGGCATGTCAAGCCCTGGTAAGGTTCTTCGCTTTGCATCGAATTAAACCACATGCTCCACCGCTTGTGCGGGCCCGCCGTCACTTCCTTTTTTTTGGGAGGGGTTTCCATTCTACGGAACGTAACTCCCAAGGCGGATAACTTACGCGTATACTACAGCACTGCACGTGTCGATACGCACAGCGGCCAGTAACCTCTTTACGCTAGGACTACTGGGAATCTAATCCATTCGCTCCCCTACCTTCGTCTCTCAGTGTCAGTGCGGCCAGCATGAGTGCTTTCGCCGTTGTGTTCTTTCCTTCCTCTGCGCATTTCACCGCTCCACCTGGAAATTCCCTCTTGCCCCTACCGTACTCGCTTGGTAGTTCCACCGCCTGTCCAGGGTTGTGAGCCCCTGGATTTGACGGGCGGACTTAAAAAGCCCCCCACCTACAGACGCTTTACGCCCCAACATTCCGAAAACGCTTGCATCCTCTGTTATTCCGCGCTGCTGGCACAGAGTTTTAGCCGATGCTTTTTCCCCAGTATACCGTCATTGCTTCTTCACCGGGAAAAGAAGTTCATGACCCTTGGCCTTCTACCTCCACAGGCATTGCTCCCGTCAGGCTTTCGCCCATTGCGGAAAAATCCCCACGCATGGCCTCCCGTAGGAGTCAGGGCCGTTGTCTCAGTCCCAGTGTGGCTGATCATCCTCTCGGACCACTACTGATCATCGCCTTGTTAAGCTATTGCCCTACCACTAGGCTAATCAGACTCGAGCCCCTCCTCGGGCGGATTCCTCCTTTTGCACTCAGCCTACGGGGTATTAGCAGCCGTTTCCAGCTGTTGTTCCCCTCCCAAGGCGGTTCTTACGCGTTACTCACCCGTCCGCCACTGGAAACACCACTTCCCGTCCGACTTGCATGTGTTAAGCATGCCGCAGCGTTCATGCTGAGGCCATGATCGAACTCTCCATGAGATTCATAGTTGCATTACTTATAGGCTTTCTTGTTCTAACAAAGCGGATTCGAATTGTCTTTCATTCCAAGGGATAACCTTTAATCCAGGCGCTTCATATTCGCCTGGAAGTTCGCTCCAGAAATATAGCCATACCTTACCCCTCGCGTCAAGTCCCACGAGCCTCTTAATCCCATTCTCATTCAGGGAGTAGTCAAAATAGACAAACTCGCATTGGTTTAAGGGATAATCAGGCTCGAACTGATACTTCCCACCACGTCAAGGTGCACTCTACCGCTTAGTTATATCCCTTCCCGCTCCCATCAAGAAAAGAAATAGAACTGACTAATCCTAAGACAAAGGGTCGAGAAACTCAAACGCCACAATTCTTGAACAACTTGGAACGGGCCTTCGTTACGCACTATTACGGATACGAAAATAATGAAAAAATTGAATCAATAGTCAACCGCTCCTATCGGAAATGGTATTGGAATACGAATACGAGCCATAATACATGGTTACATAAAACAGAATGAGAACAATTTCCCGATCTAAATCAAGCAGGTTTTACAATGAAGAAGATTTGGCTCAGCATGTTCTATTCGATCGATAGGAAAATGCGGTTATTCTTAATAAAAGAAATAGAGAAATCAGAACCAAGTCACGATGATACGGATCAACCCCTTCTTCTTGCGCCCAAGATCTTACCAATATCCGAAGAACTGTAGTACATCTCTTTTCATCAAGAGATTTTGATGTGTTCTATCGCGCCTTTGAGACCCCGAAAAATGGACAAATTCCTTTTCTTTCTTAGAACACAATACAATATCGTCACTACAAAAAGGATAATGGTAACCCCACATTAACTACTTCATTTATGAATTTTCATAGTAATAGAAATCCCGAACACAGAATTTGTAACTGCTATCCTCTAGACTAGGCAGGCAAAGATAGACCTCCGCGGAAAGGGATGATTCATTGTATCAACACGAGAGTCCACTACATTGCATTGCCAGAATCCGTGTTGTATATTGAAAGAGGGTGATCTCCCAGCCTTCCTCTCATGATAGAATCCTCTTCCCGCTGTGCCTCCTTTCTCCTCGGTCCACAGAGACAAAATGTATGGGGGGGGGGGAGGGGGGGGGGGGGGGGTAAGGGAGGGGGGAGGGGGGGGGGGGGGGGGGGGGGGGGGGGGGGAGGACTGGTGCCAAAAGTGAATCACGGAAGAAAGGACTCCACTAAGCCGCATCACTAACACTCCTAATAGAAAGAATAGAAAATATAATAGAATTGAAAAGAACTGTCCTTTTTCTGTATACTTTTCCCGGTTCCGTTGCTACCGCGCAACGATCCGGATCAAAAGATATCCCTTCAACACAACATAGGGTCATTTTTCCGGGAAAAAAAGGGATCTCGAAGACCCACCAAAGCACAAGCCAGGATCTTTCAGAAAATGGATTCCTATTCGAAGAGTGATAAGAAAAGGGAAACCGCATGGATAAGCTCACACTAACCCGTTAATTTGGATACCAATTCGGGATTTTCCTTGGAGGTATCGGAAAGGAATTGGAATTGAATAATATCGATTCATACAGATGAAGAAGAAAAGGTTCTCTATTGTTCAAAGGCTGTACCTGTGGGTAGAGGAAAGAGAAAAAACCGAAGATTTCAACATCACATAGTACTTTTGAACGAAAAAATCAATCTGATTTAATTTCGTACCCCTCGCTCAATGAGAAAAAGGGTCGATTCTACAGGAACAAACCTATGGGACTTTAAGGAATGACTGAAGGGAATAAAAAAAGAAATAAAAAAAGGGAAAAATAATCCAAAAAAGAAGTAAAATAAAAATGAAGTAAAAACCCAGAATTCAAATGAGCAAATTCAAACTTAAAAGGATCTTTCTAATTCTCGAAGAATGAGGGCAACGGGATTGATCGAGAAAGACTCTTGTTCTTATTAAAATCGTGATTGGATCCGACAGATGTTTGGTAAAAATGATAATCTTCTCCTTTAGAATAATCACAAAATGGAAAGTGTTCAATTGGAACATGAAAACGTAACTGAATTGGTCCCTATTTACTCTTCGGACGGAGTGGAAGAAGGAGGAGATTCTCGAACGAGGAAAAGACCCCAATGACTTCGAAAGGAATTTAACGAGGACCGAATGAGTGGAAAACTGCAAAGTACGGATCTGTAGATGCAGTAAGGTACTTATACTGTCAACATTTTTCCACTATCACCCCAAAAAAACCAAACTCTGCCTTACGTAAAGTTGCCATAGACGATAACCTCTGGATTTGAAATCACTGCATATATACCTGGTAATTGGCCATAATTCACAAGAACATCTGTAGTCCTAGTAAGAGGGGGAAGGGTTAAAGTATTTACACCGGTGTGAGATATCACATTGTTCGGAACCCTAGATGCTGTCGTAGGTAAAGGATCGTCAACAAGGGCGTTCTAGTTGCGTTGTAGATCTTATCCAAGACTAGTATCATTTGGATGGGATACCATGTTAATCGTAGAAACATGTGAAGTGTATGGCTAACCCAAAAAACGAAAGTTTCGTAAGGGGACTGGAGCAGGCTTCCATGAGACAAAAGATCTTCTCCTAAAGAGATTCGATTCGGAACTATTATAGTCAAGATCCAATATGGAAATAATACCAGAGGTTTTTACCTTACTTTGTCCCGTGTCAACAAACAATTCGAATGCTCGACTTTTGTTAGAACAGTTCCTATTCAAATATCAATGTTTCGAAGCACTCTTTATAATTTTACACTATTTTCGGAACTCCAAGGACCAAAGTATGGGATATGTAAAAAAACAGGATTTCCATCTAGCAGGAAGGGGGGAAACGGATACTCAATTTAAAGTGAGCCACAGAATTCCATACTCGATCACATGGAATACATATAGAATTCTGTGGAAAAGCCCCCCGTATTACGATGAAAGACGTATGTACGGCTTGAGGGATATCTATCTTTCATATCTTTCGAGACCCACCCTACAAAATGGGGTCAAAAAGCCAAAATAAATGATTTTAGCCCTATAAAAAGAAAACTGTTCTTGAATCCCTTTCACGCTCATGTCCACGTAGAGGTACGCAGAAGAAAAAAACTGCAAAATCCGATCCAATTTATCGTAATCGATTAGTTTAACATGTTGGTTAACCGTATTCTGAACACGAAAAAAATCTTGGCTTATCAAATTATCTATCGAGCCATGAAAAAGATTCAACAAAAGAACAGAAACAAACCCACTATCCGTTTTACCGGTCAAGTCAATACTGGAGTAACTCCCGATATAGCAGTAAAAGCAAGACGAGGTGGCGATCGACTCAACAAGTTCCCATTGAAAATAGGATCCACACAAGGAAAAGCAATCGTGTGCCATTCGTTGTTATTATGGGCATCCGAAAACGACCGGTCACATATTGGGCTTTCAAATTAAGTTCCGAAATAGTGGTGCTTCCAAAGGGAGTGGCGATGCCCGTACGCAAAAAGGAAGAGACATCTATAGAATGGCAGAGGCAAATAGGCTTTTGCGCATTTTTCGTTAATCCAAGAGCCAGAGGATTTTTTTTTTCTATATGACACATAGATCCGTGGATCATATATCACGCGATCGGAAAAAGAATCAATAGAAAAAGAAAGAATCCGAATTGATCGATAAATTTCTCGAAAAAAACAAAAAAGTAAACGAAAGATGAAACATAAATCATGATCAACTAGCCCTCTCGGGGGCTGCTTAGAATAAGAAAGAGGAACTCATGGAAATACAATGGAATAAGGATTGATACCTATTCATGGGATTCGAAAAAATTCCATCCAAAAATAGAAAGTTCGAAAGAATTGTAAATTTTTTTGGAGATTGGAATGCGGTACTAAATCATGATCTGCATGTTACAGAATGAAAACCTCATTCTCGATTCTACGAAATTTTTTTTATGAAAGCCTTTCATTTGCTTCTCTTCGAGTGGAAGTTTTTATTTTCCAGAATGTATCCTAATTTTTGGCCTATAATCTTCTTCTGATGATCGATTCCAACTCTGATCAAAAAAGATATACCTGGTTATATTTCATCTCTTTCAACAATTTTAGAAATGTAGCATAACGGCCCTATTGTTCCGATGGGAGAGAAAACCTATGATTATCTTTTCAGGAAATTTCCCAACGACAAGTTCAACGAAATCTTTCCAATTTTTTTATTCTTATTTTACTATGTTTCAACTCCTATGTTTCCTCTATCCGAAGAGTACATGAATGTACAGAAATGGCTATAACAGAGTTTCTGTTATTCGTAATAACAGCTACACAGAGGAGAATGTTTTTATCGGTCTAACGATTTAATAACTATCTTTAGTTGCTCCAGAATGTTTCATTTATGCTCGCTACCTATTATCTGGATATACCAAGAAAGAATGTACGGCTATGAGGCTACTATGAAATATTTACTCATGGGTGGGGCAAGCTCACTATTCTGGTTCATGGTTTCTCTTGGCTAATGGATCATCCGTGGAGAGATCAGCTTTCAAGAAATATAGAATGTTCATATCAAAACACAAATGTATAACTCCCAGGAAATTCAATTGCGCTTATATTCAACCCTGTAGGAATTGGATTCAAGGGCTTTCGCCCAGCCCCTTCTCATCAAGGACTCCTTACGAATGAAGGAGTGGCGGTTCGTTCGAAAAATTTCCTCCTCTCATTATCTCTAGATGTTTGGAATTTTCAAAACGTCCAAGGACATGCAGAAGAGAAATGCTATCCCCCACTCGGACTAATAACCAAGACAGAACTTTTTATTGTTCAAATAACAATTTAAGGTAAAGCAGGGTCAGACAACGAATCTCTTTTATGATAAACGCGATCCATTTTGCAAGTTGGTTTATTAACGGGATTTCCTACAAAGGATCGGAAACTAATGACGTATACAATACTTGTATTCTCTGTGTAGATGCTACATAGTTGGTTCTCATCCTTCAAAGACTACGATGTGTAATAGGATCATCGGCGTCGACAAAAGGATCACCCTAAGATGATCAACTCATGGCTATTGGAACGAATCAAACGAATGGTTCGATTTCTCAATCTTACTGACTTGCTCCTACGAAACAAGGTCGAAAAATTGAAAAAAAATCAGTAATATCACAACCACTGATGAAGGATTCCTCTAAAAGTTAAGATTAAGTAAATCCTTTTTAGTAATCGATCGGTATTATACATCGCGAGAAGGTAAACAAAAAGAAAGAAGATGATTTTCATTCTTCTTTTATCACTTAGGAGCCGTGCGAGATGAAAGTCTCCATGCACGTTTTTGAATGAGAGAAAGAGAGTAGAATCCTCTTTTCGACTCTGACCTCCACTCCAGTCGTTGCTTTTCTTTCTGTTACTTTCGAAAGTAGCTGCTTCAGCTGCACCACTTCGAAATTTCGATATATCCTTTTTATTTCTCATCAAACGAATGGCATTCTTCTTCTGGAAATCCTAGCTATTCTAGCATGATATTGGGGAATCTTCTCATTGGCTATTACTCAAAACAAGCATGAAACGTATGCTTGCATATTCGTCCAAAGGTCAAATCGGATATGTTAATTAATGGAATCATTGTTGGAACTCAAAAGGTGGATATGCGAGCATGATAACTTATATGCTGTTCTATATCTCCATGAATCTAGGAGCTTTGCTTGCATTGTATATTTGGTCAACGTCCTCGGAACTGATAAAATTCTAGAATTATGCAGGAATATACACGAACGAGATCCTTTTTTGGCTCCTCTTAGCACTATGTGCCTCTATCCCTAGAGGACTTCCCCACTAGCAGGCTTTTTCGGAAAACACCAATTATTCTGGTTGGATGGCAGCAGGCTATACTTCTTGGTTTCATAGGACCCCTTACGAGCGCTAGTTGTTTCTATCTACTATTATCTAAAAATAATCAAGTTATTACTGACTGGTCGAAACCAGCAATAACACCTCACGTTCGAAATTAAAGAAGATCCCCTTTTAAGATCAAACAAATCCAATCGAATTGATAATGATTTGTATTTGTGATAGAATCCTACATACCAGGAATATCATTAACCCGATAATATGCAATTGCTCAGGATACCTTTTTTTTAGCTTCTAGAATCTATTTCCTTAGTTCAAGATCCCCCTTACAAACTGAATCAAAGAATTAGATAGATCTGTTCTCGCGGAAGGGCTAGGTGTTGATGAACTTAATTAATCTATAATCTGATGATCGAGTCGATTCCATGAATTATAAGTTCAATCCATACCGACCGGAAAGGTTCTTACATTCTCATTATGAGAAGTGGTCATTTGAAGGGGCGAGCGTATCTAAATAGAATACTATGTTTACATATGGAACCCTACGTCGTTTACATTCCATTCGGATTAGAATAGGCGTAATCGACCACGCTTTTTCAATATCTACCTTATTTTGGATTTGTGACCCTAGTTCAACTCTTTTGGCTTCTATTGAATCGAGAAATAGGTTTGAATGTCCCACTTTTTGCTTTGAATAATATTAAAATATATAAGGTATCCTCCGGAATAATCAAATCGAAGCAATTGTATGTCCGACTTGGGCCAAAATGACATGAAACAATCAATAGAAAATACTCCAACACTCCACCTTGTCATATATTCCATACATCACACTAGATAGATATCATATTCATTTATACGATTTCCCTTTCGCAACGATTGCATGGTGGTGAAATGGTAGACACTCGAGACCAAAATCCTCGTGCTAAAGAAGCGTGGAGGTTCGTCCTCTTCAATGCATAATATTGAGAAACTCATTGATGAGCAATTCAAAAATGATCTCGGATCGAGTCGATATTGAAATACCGTGAGATTCTGGAATTGGAATAAGTTCGGCAGCGGACACGAAATCTTGGCGATCTTCTATATCTAATGAATGGAGAGTCCGCTTTGAAATCGTCCGCCCTGTCACCCACCCACCGCTTCACCAGGAATCACACACGGTAATTGATACAATAGAAACCAACTGTAAAATGCCCGCCCGTAACCCAGCCGAAGAGTACATTACATAGTCCGTTTTCGGGATAGACGACTTACCCATTTAGTTTTTCCAAAATAGCCTTCCGTTAGATAGAAAAATTTTAGATAAACTGAAACTCTCGGATGGATAATATAGAACGGAAAAATCCTTTAATAATGAACTATTGGTTCTAAGCCACTTAATAATCAACTTCAATTCTTTTCTACTTTCTTATAAAACCCCCTTTAAAATTAATTAAATTTTTGGGAAGTAAAAGCCCCCTTTGACATCTCTTCACTGCAAAGAATTTTTCGAAGGAAAAACAGAGAAAAAAGGGCCCGATCTTTGAATAGGAAAAAGAGTGGATCTGCAGGGTCCCCCAAAGAATTGGCTTTTTCAAAAAAGCCTTGTTCTTTGGAAGATCTATCTCGTTCGTACTGCTGGTCCACTCGCAAGAACTCGATTCATTCTCTTGAAAACTCATCCTTTTCATCCCTAAATGATCCCTGCCCGAAATGACCTGCCCGTATGGAATCCCAATTCATTGGTCCTTCGATACAATCAAATAAAAGCCCCAAGGCCCCATATTCTAGGAGCCCAAACTATGATGAATAGTCCTCCCTCCTATCTGTTGCGGTCGAGGGCTCCTTCTCCTTCCCCTTCTTTCAAACTCCGTCCCTATTTTATAGAGAAATTTTCCCGATCAACGATAGAACAAGATCCGTTTTGCATCATAACTAAAGATTCCATGGTTTGGGCCGAAGAAGCAAGTCACTCGTCATTACAACTGACTGCAATCTTTTTCTGTCCGCGAGGATCCCACCAACGCCATCACTTCTAAAGGCCATAACTAGATCAAACATCTCAACAGCCATAAGAAGTGATCCCGTTTTTTTTTTCGGAACCCCGGGGAAGACCAAGGGGCAGAGCGATTCAATCCGGCGAACAACCAAAAAAAAGAAGTATCTTAAATTCTTCATGCTCGTTCCAGTTTTGAATACCATTTTGGACAAAAAAGAATTCCCCGTTACATATTTCTTCTTCATATAGATAATATAGTCTATGGGCAATTACTTAGAAATACATTTTGGCAACAGCCCTTTTTTCTAAAAAAGGATCCATGATCCTGAACCGATCCTTAACGGGATCGCAAATCCAAGTTTTCTATGAAAGCGATCAATTGTATTGGCTAGAATTGATTTCTCTGTGTAATACTAATGATAGGGTGCCCATTGTAAGTGCTACAAATCCGTAATTGGAACCATGGTTAGGGACCCAATCCATTATAAAGGAACAATTTCTTTTCAAGTGAATCCCTATATATGAAAGGGTAAAAATAGTTTCGTTTTGTGGGAAAAGAAACCTTTGTATCTTAATGGCAGTATTTAATTTTAACGGATTTTTAGAGCGGGATCCACTTTTTGGGGAATATGAGTCGAGCAATAACAAGAAAATTTTTTTAGTGGAACATCTTTCCAATCCCTGGAGAGATAGTTCACCATAGACCGAGGATAAGTAAGGTGATCGTACTCATTCACATCCAGATCAGAAATGTTATGGATCCATATTATGCAAGTAGACATTGCTTTTGCTAATTTCGAATTGAAGGGTGAGATAAAATTCGGACTATTTCCGGCATCATAACCCATAGTTAGCGCATTCATCATAGTTAGAATCTCCAGCTCCGTATCAAGGTCACTATCAAATATCGTCACTATCCTCAAATATCGTCAACTATCCTCAATATCGATAATCATCAATAAGAAAACCTTTAGGCTTGGTTAACACAGGAACTTGTTACAGAAAAACTGTAATGAAAGGTACATAGGAGTTTGTCGCTAGGTATTAGACCAAATAGGATCGTCCAGTTCTATAGAACCTATCACTAATATAACCCCGAGAGGGGATAGGGCTAAGCTGAGCGAAAAGGGTTTTCCAAGAGATGTGAAATTGAAAACTAATTAGCCCCACACGACGTTTGTAATAAGTAATTGTCTGATAATGATCAGGAATATCCGTCTTTCTGCCTAAACAAGGATGTATTGAACTCATAATTCCATTAGAAACTTTTTAATGATGACAACTAAGTATCGTAAGTAATTGCTCCCGTTGTTCATCAATTGATAACCAGAGTCCAATCTTTGATAAATGATCACTATGCGTCAAACTCAATAGAATTTGATCAACCATTTTTCTGTCGTTAAGGTGGAAAGACAGACCAATAATTCTCTTCATTTATCCATCCAAACGAATCACTGGATCGCGACCCATGGATTCTAATTTTACATCAATCCATCACCGTTCACATTTTTCTTTTTCTATCAATGAAATAGATCTCTTTAACTATTGAAAGAACTCAAAGTCTCGTATATTTTCGAAAAAGTGATTTCGATGGATGGGATTTGGTATGATACTTAGGAGATCGATAATATCGATGAGAATGTGATATTAAAATATATCTTCTTAGAGCGTAATGAATTGACCCCATAAGCGGACCACCACCCCATAGCATGTTGCCGCCAGAAGCATAACCCCGTATTTCTTCTTAGAGAATCCCTAATTTTTTCAGAGCAACTAGAAAGAATATCATTAACCAGAAAGAATTCAGTTCAGATGTAGGGTAACTAACCAGAAGTTTTCGCCACTCCATCATGAAAGATGGAATCATCAAAGATTTGGACCTTTCGCACTCTGGTCAGCTAACCCACGAGAGTCACGGTGAACAGAAGTCGAAGATGTGGTACGAACGAAACTTGCAGCAACAAGAAGAAGGAAAAGGATTGATATAGGGAATCCCTAACATTTGGAGATCTCAGATGTGTCGAGTATCAATGGTGACTCATTATTTCGATGAAACATATTCTCGGACAGAAGAAGAATATGGAAACACATACCGAAATCTCACTTATCAGATTCCGATGTGGAAGACGCAATTTATTCTGAAGAATCGCCATGATATACCTGATCCATGCATAATATCATGAAAAGGATACAAATTTTTTTACTTCTACTTAGTATCGCAATAGTTCTGAAAAAAGTTCGAAAAAATAGCAAATATAAGATATTTGTACCCTGCCGAGGTAATGGAACCATGGCATATAATGTTTGGAATAGATTCCATTTTTGAGAGAGTAGAAAAAGCACTAACTCGTTGAAAGTTCTATAACATCGCCCATCCTCAACGCATTTCTTTAGACAAAGACTCCGTTTTTTCCTCTTTTCGGATGGTAAAATTTTCTGCAGACATGGAGTAGTGAATCAAACCCATGTTTGAATTGTAAATGGAGATACTGAACGAGTTCTTCCCTTCTAATCAATAAGATTCATATCGGAAAGAGGTTGACAATAAGTTCCTTTTCAAAAATGACTATTTGTCCCCCTCTTTAAGGTGTTCCCCCCCCAGAAATGACTGCGATCGAGTAAATAGCTCTACGAACCGCTGATCGAGATCGAATTGCAAAAATGAAAGATTTGTACAAATTTATACCTTTCGTCACCCACTTTGTGGAAAATCGTTAGGTATGAAAATGTTATATACCTGTGACTCGATTGGTGAAATAGTATCTCTCTCCCAAAAAGCATGTTTTTTTTTACCGCCGCACAAAGAAACTATTTTGTTGGCGAATTAACGAAGATATTGAGGAATTGCCCATACGTAAAAATCATAATTCTTGATACGGGCACTTTTCCACATAAACGGGTAAATCTTTTGTTACAATATAAGCAGAAGTGGTGTGGATGATTCAAGAATCGAAGTCGATATGCTTAAAAAAAGAAGACATCATGAACTTCGATGATATGGTTTCAACGGATTCAAGCCAATTTTCTTGATCGTGGGATAACAATGAGAAATAGGAATCCGTGGTTATCAAAAGATTTCCTGCGATTATTTCTAGTAAGGAAATGAGTCCAACTCATCCACTTTGGTAACTTAATTGAACAAAAAGGTGATATTGCCTCCATTGATCAATAATTTCGATTTTTTGGAAGTAATCAGATCATCCAATAATAATGGATTCAATTTTTGAAATGAACGATTTGAAGACGCTATTGAATCTAACAACGATTGCAAGATTGTGTATCAATGCGACCTTTCAATTCATATACGCGGATCTCCGACCTATGAATGGGGGTATTCCCCGAAACTCACAAGAAAAAAGGAAGTGAGTTAGACAAAAAAAGAAGAAACTGGACAAAAAGAAGAAGTAACTTGACAAAATAAACGAAGTGACTTAGACAAATCTTTTTTGGGTTTAACCTCAGACCAAAAAATCGAATATGGATTAATCGAATCGTCGAAGACTACTTGAAAACGCTTTTCTGCTCAAAACAAAATGTTCCCAAATGTTCCTGGAAATCTTGCTCCCATTGGACCATTTGTATCTATATGCATTAGGAACCCAAATCAGGGACTCCCCGGTTCAGAAAAAAAAATAAAAGGATCGAACTGACTCTTTTTCAATTCGATAAATGTTGTTGATCGTATTTTTTCTTTATATTCTATGATTCAGATATCATTTCCTATTTGACCCTTTGAATTCCATATTCAAATTTGGGCGATCGGCTCTATTATTAAAAAGAATCGATTCAATACTTTTTCTTATGTACCCATAGGTGCTATTTTGGGATTTGAATCAGTTTTTCGGATCAATCTAAAATATGACTGCCTCCTTTAAAATGTTGTTCCCTAGCAAAACCACTATTTTTGGTTTTGGATCTTCCAAATCATTCCCGCAGGAGACCCGGGACCCATTTTTTCTGATCCTTCGATAAAAAATTCATTCTCTTCATAAAAAAAGGGGTGCCAAAAAGAAATTTTTTCGTTCATCCCGGGTTGAATCCCCATTAAGTTGTTTTTGTAATAGTGTAATGAAAAGGCAAATCCCTTATGATACACCAGTCCCCCTCGTTTATTGATAGAGTGAATAGACCTGCCATTTTTTGAAATTCTCTTCTGATTCAAAATCGAGGTGCAACGTGTACCCCCCCCTTTTCCCGGGTCATGGAACAGATAAATAAATCAAAAAATGTTTTTTTTGTTCAAGAATAAATCTTATTGAACTGTACAATCCAGTTCATCCTTCGAACCATACCCCCACCCGGATCAATAAAATAGGATAAATTTGTTGAGACGGTATTTTGTAAATACGTAATTATCTTGAATATTTTAAATTTTTTCTTTATTTTCCGACGCCTGGAAGGGACAAAAGAAACATCTTGCTTCAACATTTCTGACAACCCGGACCCTCGGAGGATTCAACCCAAGAATTCGACCATCTGCAGGAAAAAAGAAAGAATGGACTTGTAGGATTAAGAAATTTTGATTTTTCCGGAAGCAGAGATTATTCATCCCCTTCTCACGTTCCGCGAATACCGGGACATTGAGGAATATCCAAAAGGCATTTAGAGAGTCGTCTATTCTATCTCTGTTCGTTCCGTTTGACAAAAGGGAAGGATCCAAAAAAATCATCTTTTTTTTAGTTGTTGAATCTCTCTTTGTTTTGATCAATGGTTATTTTCCGAATCCTCTTTAAACAGAAGGAATCGAAATGGGAACCTGGATTGATCGAAGATCCTTTTTATTGGCAAAAATCCGTTTCTTGAACGAAACTAGATCTTGTAAATCAATTGAATATTGGGCGATACATTCCGAAACCCTTTCTAAAAACCGATCCTTGTTACCCCAAACCCCACATTGCTAACCAAATCCATTCCTTTCCCCCGATATGTTCCCCCAAAAAAAACCGATTGTGCGGATTCTTCCCCCCCAAAAACGAGAAAATCTGGCGGAATTGCACCCAAAGAAATTTAGCACAATTTTTTCAAGAAATAGCCCACTTGTTTCTCCCAGAGGAGATGCTTTAATTCATTTGATTTTAATAGTTGACCCGCCCTTGTTTTTTTGAAGAAACCCCCACTCAATTGGTATTTTTTCACGAAAAGCAACATGAGATAACAAATCCCCCTTTTTTTAAAAATAAGATTTCGAATAGCGTCGCGAAAATTTAAATTAATTATGTTTTTGCTTCTTTTCTCGAAAAACGATCAAAAAAACCCTTTCTTGGGGGGGCCTATTTAGGGGGGAATATTTTGATATTTTTTAAAATTGGGGGGGTTTATTATTTTTTTTGGGAAAGGGGTTTAATAGGGGGGGGGGTTTTTAGGGGGGGAATTAAGTTTAAATTTTTTAAAAAAAGTTTCCCCACCAAAAAAACCCCCCCCCCAAACCCCCCCTTAGATTAGCATGAACACTTTTTTTGTTTTTTGGGGAAAACCCCAAATACTCTTTCGGATCCGGGAAGAGCTCCAGAGATCTTTTTTTTTCCTTTTGGGAAAATACAGGAGCGAAAAAAATCAACCTATTGAAATTGGAAACCCAAAAGATTCTTCCAGCGTATCATTCTGGGTCAATGAATTTCCCATAGGTATGGAAGAAGCCCGTCAAATAAGATTTTTTTTTGGGACCCTATTTCGATTCTTCATACAAATATGAAGGACCGCTACTAAAAATAGTAACACACCCCTGATCGTGAAATACGATTGTCTTGGGGGGGAAGGGGGGAATTGGGGGGGGCGGGGGGGGTTTTTGGGTTTACAAATTGGGGGGGGGGGGGTTTATAAAACGTTCTTGGGGGAAAAAAAAATGTGAATAAAGGTACCACTAAATTTGGGAATTGGGTCCATGAATCTAAAAAATTGGGGGGTTAGGGGGGGGAATCAATTCGAAAATCCGGGTTTTTTAAGTCAGTCCTTTCATGCTAATTTGGGAAATTGATTTTTCCTAAAGATCCATTTCAATTGGAATTTGGTTATTCACCATGTACGAGGACCCCCGCTAAGCATCCATGGCGGAATGGTTTAAAGCGCCCAACTCAAAATTTGGAATTCGTATTCAATTCCTACTGGATCCCACCCCCATGGGACCCCCCCACAAGTCCTTGGAATTGGCCTGTATCAATGGAACCCATCACCATACATAACAATTGAGGGTGGTATACATATCAAAAACATATGAACATAAGAATAACATTCTTACTTTATTAATTTAGAACCATAGGAAGAAAAAGACTCCAGGGATAGAATCAAATTCATTTTTTTTACCGAAAAAAGAAATCGGTTATTGGGGAAAAATCAATAAAAACTTCTAATGTCAAAATCAGGATCCACTAGGACAGAAAAAAACACTGGGGAACTTTTTCTTTGGTGTTAAGGTAAAAGCTAGATGGGTCACGACCCCCGGGAAAGGTAAAGAAGGGGAAACCTATTAAGGACATACAATGCATTACAGACTAAAATCTTTCCGTTTTCAAACCGGGTATTCTTTTCCACCTCTAGAAAGAACTTAAATCAAAATCTTAAAGCACCCGGGGGGGATACATTATCAACTTCCCCGAGCACACCAATGGAGCGTAGACAGCCCAAGTGAAATCCAATACCGAAAAAAATTGACTTGGACACATCTTTGTAGTAAAGGCGAAGCCAAGGAACCCATTACCGCAGGCATAGAGGGGAGGTCATAGCCCCTAACCGTAAAATTTTCGATTTCGACGAATAAAAAAGGGACAAAATAGGGGAGAATCGAAAAGTTGTTAGGACCCTAATCAAATTTTGCATACATGGTTCTAAAAACAATGGGGAGGGGGGGGGGAAGAGATTTTTTTTTACATCCCCAAGGGGGGGGGGTTTAAATTGGGGAATACCTTTTGGGGGGGGGGGGGGGGGGGGGGGGGTTTTTTTTTTTTGGGGGGGGACGGTTTTAGGGGGGGGGGGGGGGTTGGGGGGGGGGGGGGGGGGGGGTTGGGGGGGGTTGGGGTTTAGTATTGGGAAAGAAAAAAATTTTTTGTAGAGAATTTTTTTTGAAAAATATAAAATTTGAGTACCTCTACAGAAGGGCCCCCAACAGAAAACGAAATAAAGGCACAAGTGATTGAGTTCAGTAGTCCTCATAGAAAATTATTGACTCTAAGATATAGTAATATGGAGAAGACAAAATTGTTTCAAGCAACGACAAAACCAAAGCCCCCTGTTTTTAAAAAAAGAGGAGGACGGGTTAATTTCCATTTCATTTGATGGTCAAGGCGAATTTAAACTAAGCAGTGGTAATTCAAGATTCCCCGGGGGGGAAAAAAGATGTCCCCCCACGTTTACCCTAATATGGGAATATCGACGTAATTTCGAGAGTCAAATTTGGTCTGAATGCACATGAAGACATAAGCCAGATGACGGGAAAGGAAGACCTAGAGAGAAGATCATAACATAGGATTCGGCAGATTTGATTCCTTTTAAAATCCACTCATGGGGGTACTTCATTATACCATTAGAAAAATCCACTGTATAGATATCAAAATTTACCCAGAAAGCCGTACTTTGGAAAGCTTGTAAAGTTTGGGAAGGGTTTTATTGATCAAAAAGAAGAAAACTAATTTCAACGATATGCCCTTAGGCACGGCCACATAACAAGAAATCCCCACTTGGAAAGGGGACAATTAGTAGAGGCAGCGGTGCTGTAGCGAAACTGATTGCAAAAGAGGGGGAAAACGGCACATTAAAATTACCCCTTTTGGAGAGGTCCGTTTGATATCCAAAAACTGCTCAGCAAAATTTGGACAAGTGGGAATGTTGGTGTAACCAGAAAATTTTGGGTAGAGCCGGATGAAAATGTTGGAGGTAAGCGTCCGTTAAAGAGTAGTTATGAACCCTGTAAACCACCCCAAGGGGGGGGTGGGGGGGGGGGGGGGGGGGCCCAATGGGGAACACCCGGGGGGGGGGGGGGGGACTTGGGGGGGGGGGGGACCAAAATTGGGGGGGGGGGGGGGAAGGAAAAAAGGGAGAAAAAAGGAAAAAATTAGGAAAAATTTTTAAATTTTCGTCGCCGTATTAAAATAGTAAAAAGGGGAAAAAAATCGAATTTCTTTCTTCGTCTTACAAAAAAATAGGAAGTAATTAACGTACACTTCACGAAAAAAAAAAAAACCTTTTGTAGCGAATCATTTTTTTAAGAAAAAAAGAGGGGGGGGGGGGGACCAAAAGGGGAAAAAAGAATAAATAGACTGGGGGGGCAAGGGGGGGTTCTACCATTATACCTACAATTAAGGATTTAGGGAGATTTGTTTTTGGGGGGGTGGGGGGAAGGGGGGGGGTTGAAAGGATTGGGGGATCAAAAAACAAGCTTGATCCATTGTACATCCGCCCCTTACTAAAATAAATTATAAATAAATATTATTAAATTTTCTTTTTAAAAGAATAATATTAATAAGATAAATATTTAATAAGATAAATATTCTTTTGATTTTATATTATAAAAAATCAAAAAAAGAATTTCAATTAAAAATTTTTTTATTGTATTGAATTATTGAAAATATTTCCATTTTTCACGTTTAATTATTTTATTTTAAAAACATTTTTTATTTGATAAGATAAAAGAAGAAAAAATTAAAAACTTTTTTCCATTAAAATATTGAATTTTTACAGTAAAATATAATATGAAAAATAACTTAAAAAAATTTTAGAAAAGAAGGACTTCTCTATAAAATTTTATTTTACAAAAAACAATATCTATAAGACTCGAATACTTTTTTTTTTTGTGATCTAAACTAAAGAAATTTATTTTTTAAAATTTTTATTTAATATATTTATTATTTTATTTTTATTTAGGGCACTAAGTAAAGAGAAATTTGGGGGGGGGGGGGGAAATTTTATGGGGGGGGGGGGATTGGGGGGGGGGTTTATCTTTTAAAAAATTAAAATAAAAATTAAAAATTAAAAAAATGTTATCCATTGTAGATGAGCTTAAAACACAGCTAGTCTAGAGGGAAATATGAGCATTACGTCATGCTTTAATTTCCCCCCATACCAAGGTTAGCACTTTTAATAATATCACCCAGGTATTAATACACGACCTTGACTATCAACTACAAATTGGGTTTGAAGTTGAAACCATTTGGTTGAAACATAGTACGATACCTAAAGAAAAAAAAAACCGATACCTACTACACCAAGCAGCTAAGGGGGGGGGTGGGGGGGGTTTGGGGGTTGGGGGTTTATGGAAATTTAATGGAAAAAATAGAAGGGAGCATTTTACGATTTATAATTTTTTTTCCTCTTAAACCGAATTTTTAAACCTTCATTACAATTCTTTTCTGTATTTCCCTATCAAACTAAGGTTACCAAGGAACCATGCATCGCACTGAATAGGGAGCCGCCGAATACACCACTACCCCCAAACAATAAAAAGGGGTGCATAAGATTTTTGTGCTCACCCCTGGAATAAAAACATGAATTTGAAATTACCAAAAAATTCCAGAGGTACATCCGAAAAACTCCTTGCCCAAATTGGATAGATAAAAGAAAACAGCATTAGCGCAACAGGAGCTGATAGCAAACAGCAACCCAAAGGGGGCGCATACCCAACGAAACTAAGTTCCACCACGACCCAAAAAAACAAGCTACACCAAGTAAGAAGTGAAAGAACAATTAGTCAAAAAGACCGCCCCTTGTATAACCATTCAACAACAGATCCGCTTCCCAAATTTGGGAAAAAGCAAACCTAAGCATCTCCCCCTTCCCCACTACTTCATTCTACTCACGCAAAGCCCTAACAACAAAAAAAAAAAAAACAACCCCCCCCCCGCCTCCACCTTACCAGACACACCACCCACCTCCATCTAAACCTGTAACGATACCCTGGCCCCCCCTAATAAACGAATATCGTCAATCGTTAACTAAACTATCCTGAAAACTTAAATCAAACTCACAAACAATCAATCACAGGAATAAAAGTAAAATCTGGAAGGTAATCCCATAGAGAATTAAGATTCCAATCTAACAATCAAAGTACACAAAATTAATCCCATTGACAGCACCACAATAACACCAGAAGCCACACCCGCCCACAATTAACAAAATAAAGAAAATAACAAAACAATAGCAATCGTGTGACATTGTTATTCCCCATCTGATTAAAAAAAACCCAGGATTATCCCAATGACAGCAATTAAGAGAACTCTGAAAGCGAAAGCCGTATGGGGTCGTTTCTGAAACTGGATAACCAGAACACCGAAAACCGTCCTTTACCTGATGTTTTGGTGTTTTGATGATCCCTACTTATTGCCCGCAACTTCTGAATTTATTAACGCCTTCATTGCTTCTCCTCCAGTAGATAAGATGTTATTCGTGAACCTGTTTCTGGATCTCTACTTTATGGAAACAATATTATCTCTTGGTGCCATTATTCCATACTGTCTGTCATCTATATGTATGCATATTTACCGCAATAAAGGGAAGCGGATCTGTTGATGAAGGTTATACAATGGCGTCCTTTTATGAACTAATTGTTCTACCCTTCTTACTTGTGGTAGCTTGTTACATGGTGACTTTAGTGGGAACATTAGATTCCCGTCAGTGTATGCCGCCCTAGGAGGTGGGGGGGGGGGAGGGGGGATGTGGATGGGAGAAGGGGGGTGGATGAGAGGTAGGCTGTTTTCTTGATCAATCCAATTGGTCAGGAAGTTTTTCCGGATGGTAATCCTCTAGGAATTTCTGGTACTTTCAACATCATGATTGTATTCCAGGCTGAGCACAACATCCCTTATGCACACATTTCACATGTTAGGCGTAGCTGTGTATTACGGCCTGCTCCCTATTCAAGGCTATGCTTGGTTCCATGGTAACCTCTAGTTTTGATCAGGAACTACAGAAAATTGAAATCTGCTAATGAAGGTTACAGATTCGGTCAAGAGGAAGCAACTTATAATATCGTAGCTGCTCATGGCTATTTTGGCCGATTGAGTCTTCCAATTTATGCTAGTTCAACAATTCCTCGTTCTTTACATTCTTCTAGCTTCATGGCCTGTAGTAGGTATCTGGTTTACTGCTTAGGTATCAGTACTATGGCTTTCAACCTAAATGGTTTTCAACTTCAACCATCTGTATTGATAGTCAAGGTCGTGTAATTAATACCTGGGCTGATATTATAACCGTGCTAACCTTGGTATGGAGTTATGCATGAACGTAATGCTCATACATTCCCTCTAGACCTAGCTGCTTTGAAGCTCCATCAAGCAAAAATTGATACCACTTTAGTGTTAGTGTAAGTTTTTATGAGTTTTTGATTGAAGTAAAAGTAAAGAGCAATAAACCAATTTCATGTTCTATCAGAGTGTTTTTGATTATTGCTCCTTAACTTAGTGTTCTTATAATATATATTTATATTAATGAGGTAGGTATTTGTATTAGGGGTATAATGGGGGTAAGATTTGTGGTGTAGTTAGTTTTGGTGATCAAACATAAGAAAAAAAAGTATTCGAGTCTTATAGATATTGTTTTTTGTATATAAAATTTTATAGAGAGAAGTCCATCTTTTCTATTTTTTTTGAAGTTTTTTTTCCTAATATCTATATTTTACAGTAAAATATTTCAATAATTTTAATGGGAAAAAAAAGTTATAATTCTTTCTTCTTTTATCTAAATCAAAATAATAAATTGTTATAATAAAAATATAAACGTGAAAAATGAAATATTTTTCAATAATTCAATACAATAAATAATTATTAAATTGAATCTTTTTTTGATTTTTATAATATAAAAATCAAAGAATATTTATCTTATAAATATTTATCTTATTAATAGTATTCTATTAAAAAGATAATAATAATATTTTATTTATAATTTATATTATAGTGATGTTAAGGGCGGATTGTAGCCAAGTGGATTCAAGGCAGTGGGATTGTGAATCCACCATGGCGGGTTCAATTCCCGTCGTTCGCCCATCCATCCCATATATCAATCTCATACATATATCCACTCATTGTAGGTTAATGGTAGATGCCCGAGACCAAGTACTTATTATTTCTTTCGCCTTTTGTGTTAAGTTTTTATCAATTTTTTCTTAATAAATGCTTCGCTACAAAAGGATTTTTTTTTAGTGAACGTGTCACAGTTAATTACTCTCCTATTTTTTTGTAAAGACTAGTAAAGAAATTCAGATTTTCTCCCCTATTTACTACTTACTACGGCGCCGAAGAATCAAATTATCTCTATATATGATTACTTTTCTACTTCTCTTCCAAGTGCGGATAACCCCAAGGGTTGCGGGTTTTTTTCTACATTGGGGCCGCTCCCTTCACCCACCCCCATGGGGATGGTCTACAGGGTTCATAACTACTCCTCTTACAACCTGTACGCCTTACCTAGCCAACATTTCGATCCGGCTCTACCCAAACTTTTCTGGTTCACACCAGAGCGGGGATTCCTCTGTTTTGGGCCGTAGGGGGGGGATGTCTGTTTTGTGGGATATCAAACTGACTCTCCAGAAGGTAATTTTTAATGTGGCCTGATTTCCCCTCTTTTGCAATCATTTCGCCTACAGCACCCGCTCTCTAGCTAATTGTCCACCCTTTCAAGTGTGAATTCTATGTTATGGGGGGGACAGGAAAGTTGGGATGTTCGGGTGTGTATGGTTGAGGACCTGTACGTTTGGAGTCATTCAGATTAAACAGGAAATTTAGGTATATGCTGAGGAGAAATATTGATTTAGGGCGGGAGGGGGGGGTGGGTTTGTTGTGTGAGTGTTATGGTGGGGGTGAGGTGATTGTGGGGTGATGTTGTAATATGGGGTGTTGTAAGGAATCCAAATCTGCCAATCACTCATGTTATGTGTTCTCTTACATCCTAGGTCTTCCCGTTCCGGTCTTTTTGATTTGCTGCTTATGTTCTTCCTGTGCAGGATTACGGAATGACTCTCTAATGTTCGTCGATAATTTATCTTTGTAGGTTTATGTGGATAAGACATTTTGGGAGCGGCCCCGGAATCTTTCGAATTACCACTGCTTATCTTTCAATTCGCCTCTGACCATCAAATGAAATGTGATAACCCTCCTCCTCTCTTTGAACAAGGGGGCTTCTGGTTTTGTCGGTGCTTGAAACAATTTGTCTTCTCCATAGATTAACTATAATCTCTAGAGTCAATAATTTTCTATGAGGAACAACTGAACTCAATCCACTTGCTGCCTTTACTCTACAGTTTTCTGTAGAGGGTCTATCCTGTATAGGTACTCAAATTGGATCAGTGATCGGATTTCTAGGTTTGAGACGTCGTAAACCAAATTGGTTATCTCCAATAAACGTAAATCAATAGTTTCAAACCGCACTCAAAGGTATGGCATTTCCCATTTTTATAGGAACTTCCTGTACCAGAAAACAACACACATCTCCAATTATATAGCCCCTCTGGATGTTTTGGTATTTCTAGTGAGCGGGGTCCTGCACATGTTGGGTGGGGTACGTTGGGTAGGATGTTCGGATCCAATTTAGCATGAAAGGACATCGACTCAAATCCTGGATTTTCGAATTGAGAGAGATCAAGAATTCTCACTATTTCTTAGATTCATGGACCCAATTCAATTCAGTGGTACCTTTCATTCACATTTTTTCCACCAAGAACGTTTTATAAAACTCTTGGACCCCCGAATTTTGAGTATCCTACTTTCACGCAATTCACAGGGTTCAAGAAGCAATCGATATTTCACGATCAGGGTGTGTTACTATTTGTAGTAGCGGTCCTTCTATATCGTATGAAGAATCGAAATAGGGTCGAAAGAAAAAATCTCTATTTGACAGGGCTTCTTCCTATACCTATAATCCATTGGACCCAGAAATGATACGCTGGAAGAATCTTTTGGGGCTTCCAATATCAATAGGTTGATTGTTTCGCTCCTGTATCTTCCAAAAGGAAAAAAGATCTCTGAGAGCTCTTTCCCGGATCCGAAAGAGAGTACTTGGGTTCTCCCAATAACTAAAAAGTGTAAAAAAAAAAAAAAAAAAAAAAAAAAAAAAAAAAAAAAAAAAAAAAAAAAAAAAAATTTTTTTTTTTTTTTTTTTTTTTTTTTTTTTTTTTTTTTTTTTTTTTTTTTTTTTTTTTTTTCCAAATTTAAGTGGAGGGTTTCTTTAAACAACAAGGAGCTGGGTCAACTATTCAATCAAATGATATTGAGCATCTCCTCTCGAGAAACAAGTGGGCTATTTCTTTGCAAAATTGTGCTCAATTTCATAGTGGCAATTCCGCCAAGATCTCTTCGTTAGTTGGGGGAAGGGAA
>JBBMOL010002092.1:0-28660 GCA_037954665.1 Laguncularia racemosa
TATTCCTAGGTCTTTTGAAGGCGTTCGGTTGTTTGTCATGAATTTGCTGAATCTGCCTAGCTCGCTCAACTCCACTAAGACTCTCTTCCTTTGTTGCTGGTCTTGCTATAAAATCCAATGGAATAGAAGGATTATAGCCATACACAACTTCAAAGGGAGACTTACTGGTTGAACTATGAGTGGACCTGTTATAAGCGAACTCAACAATAGGAAGACACAAGTCTCAATCAGTAAAATTCTTGCCAACCGTTGCTTTGAGTAAGTTTCCTTGAGTGCGGTTGACAACTTCTGTCTAGCTATCTGTCTATAGATAGCAAGAGGTACTATACGTAAGCTTAATACCCAGTCTTCTCCATAGTGTCTTCCAAAAGAAACTAAGAAACTTAATGTCTCTGTTTGACACTATGCTGTGTGGAGCTTTATGCAATTTAACAATTTCCTGCACAAAAATATTAGCAATAAAAAGGGCATTATCTGTTTTGTGACAAGGCACAAAATGAGACATTTTGCTGAACCTGTCAACAACCACCATGATAAAATCCTTTCTTCTTTGTATTCTAGGCAACCCTAACACAAAATCCATGTTGATATCAATCCAAGGTTTTTCAAGTATAGGTAAAGGAATGTACTCACCTTGTATGCCTTTCTTCCCTTTAGCTCTCTTGCAAACGCCACACCTTTTTAACACCCTATGGACATCCTTTATCATATCCTTCCAATAGAAATTCTCTCTCAATATGGCTAAGGTTCTCTTCTCACCAAAGTATCCAGACAATCCTCCTACATGTGCTTCCCTCACCAATAGCTCCCTCACAGATCCAAAAGGTATACATAACTTTCCAGGTTTATATAGAAACCCCTCAATCATGTAATAACCCTCATACATCTTGCCCCCAGAACACCTTTCCATAATGACTCTGAATTCCTCATCATGCACATACTGTTCCTTTAACAATTCAAAACTTAGCAGTTTTAACTGAAGAGAAGTAATAAGTACATACCCGCGTGACATAGTGTCAACAATAATATTTTGATTACCCTTCTTATACCTTATCACTTATGCAAAACCCTCCAAAAACTTTACCCACTTAGCTTGTGATTTAGACAAATTCTACTAACCCTTGAAATGCTTCAATGACTCATGATCTGTATAAATAATAAATTCTCTCGGGAGAAGATAATGCTACCACGTCATTAAAGCCCTCACTAAGGAATAAAATTCCTTATCATAAATAGAATAGTTCAAAGTTGCACCACTTAACTTTTCACTAAAATATGCTATGGGTCTCTTTTCCTGCATTAATACAACACCAATCCCTATCCCAGAAGCATCACATTCTAGCTCAAAAATTTTGTCAAAGTTAGGTAAAGCCAATAATGGAGCATAAGCGAGTTTTTCTTTTACCTCTTCAAAACTCCTCTAAGCCCTTTCACTCTAGACGAAAGGAACATTTTTCTTAGTCAGTTTTGTGAGAGGACTAATAATGCTACTGAAATTATGAACAAAGCGCCTATAAAAGGATGTTAGTCCATGGAAATTTCTTACCTCAGTAACTGAGGTGGGTGTTGGCCATTCCCTGATTGCCCTTACTTTTTCCTCATCTACCTTAATACTTGATCCAAATACAACAAAACCCAAAAATGTTACCTCAATTTGATAAAAGGAACACTTCTGGAGATTTGCAAATAGCTGTTGTGCCCTTAACACTGAGAATACTGCCCGAAGATGCTCCACATGATGTTTTAGGTCTTTGCTGTATATCGAAATATCATCAAAATAAACAAAAACAAGTTTTCCTAGAAACTCTTTCAATACATGATTCATTAATCTCATAAATGTACTAAGAGCATTACTCAAATCAAAGGGCATAACCAACCACTTATATAGTCTATAGCGTGTTTTAAAAGCGGTTTTCCATTCATCTTCCTCTCTAATCCGAATTTGGTGATACCCACTTTTAAGATCCACTTTGGAGAAAATTTATGAACCATGCAACTCATCTAACATATCATCAAGTCTAGGAATAGGATACCTGTATTTGATGGTAATTTTGTTGATGGCTCTACTATCGATACACATTTTCCAATTACCATCCTTCTTAAGAATAAGAAAGGCGGGAACAACACATGGACTGAGACTCTCTCTGAAAAATCCTTGCTTAACTAACTCATCCACCTAGCATTTCAATTCTCTAGCCTCCTCGGGATTCATGCAGTAATACTAAACCTGGCATAAGATCGATGGCATGCTCTATCCTTCTTAAAGGTGGTAAACCTACTGTCAAATCATTAGGAAAAATATCAGTGTACTCATTTAATACCTGAGATACTACTGAAGGTAGAGACTAAGGTTCCTACACCCCTAGTGCACATCTCAACTAAAGCAAGTATATTAGAGTCTCTTCTATAATAATTCTCTCCAACTCACCCTGTCCCATCAACAATACCTTCTTTTCCCCAAAATTATTAAATTGCACTGAAACCCCTTTTTACCTCAGATAGCCTACTGATCTATTGCTGAACCCTTTGAATCTCTGAAGGTGACATCAGATTTAGAATAATGTGTTTGCCTTCCTTTTGGAATACATAAGTATTCCTAAAGCCGTCATGTAAGACCTTCCTATCATATAACCAAGGCCTGTCAAGCAATATATGGGATGCACACATAGGCAAAATATCACACTTGATAAGATCACATTATACTTATATTTTCTTTTGGACTTATATTAAATTTATTTCAATATTATAAGAAAACATAAAGAAATGATACTTAATGGTGTTTATTGTGAAAATACAGGTTTTGAGGACCCAAAAGTAAATTACAATTTAATTGGATGAGTTTTTCACAAAATTGAAGAAGCGAGCGGATGATTGCAATAAAGGCCGCCGGCCTACATTCAAGGCCGCCGGCTTTGAGCCGGCCTATATTAAACCGGCCTTAAAAAGCATTAAAGCCGCCGGCCTTAAAGCCGACCTACATTCAAGGCCGCCGGCCTTGAGCCGGCCTTGAACCGGCCTTCATTACTTCCCGGATATCCATTGCGAAAATCTCTCCAAATTCGTATCTTAATTAATTTGCTGACTCAAATCCTCATCAGATCAACCTTATCCCCCTCCTCTTTGGATCTATAAATAGCCCCCTTGTGTGAACCTTGGAAGCATCCCCTTTTGTTTAGCATCCCCTTTTGTTTAGAATCCCCTTTTGTTTTAGAATTCTTTTGTTTTGATTCTTTGTTTAGCATCATTTGTCTTTCTTTGAAATTATTAGAATTCCCTTAGAAACTTTAGGATTTTATATTTTCTTTAATTCCTTTACATTTCATGTTATTCCAATTTTTAGTTTGAAGAAAGAAAGTTATTTTGCTGAAGTTTGCTTTCAATTGAAGAATTCGAGAAATCATTTTGGAAGATTGAAGTTCTTGAAGATTATAGCTATTGTTTCATTTACTTTATTTTCTTTTATGCCATTTATTAGTTTATTCTTGTTGTTCAATATGAATTCCATTACATCTATTTATTTCAATTGTTTTTATATTCATACTATAATGTTCTAAATCATCTTTGTGGGAAACATGATGAAGCCATAATTCAAACTAAAATGATCATTGTATTCATGTTATAGGAAATGTAGATATGCGGAATTTTCATATAAGAAGTCCTGCTATGAATTGTATTTTGTAATTGAAATCAATGCATAGAAATGTAAATGACTCGAAAGAGAAATTTAGGTTTTATCAGGAATTCCTAAGTAAGATTTAATAATTCATGTGGAAGCAGCGTTATTGAATTTTATTAGAAATTGACCTAAGTGTTTCATGCAATATTTTTATTAAATTTTTCACTAAGGGATTAGGAGAAATTATTTTAAAGATATTAGGCAATCATATAATTGGGAAATTTATGATTGTGAATTAGAATCCTCATTTGATTTGAATTAGCGGGAGCTATTAAATTAAATTGAGGTAACATTGCTTTAAAACTTGATAAAGAATTAAGGTTTTGTTAATTTCTTGTGAAAATCCATATAGCTATGAGTTATTATAACATGAAGACAATATGATTAGTGGAATTAGGGTGGATTCTATTTCCCACCATCAATTCATCATTTTTCAAACACAATTCTCTTTTTGAGCATTTAGTATAATTCATTCAATTCTCATCAAACATCATTGCCTAAATAATAGTAGAAATTGATATAGGTTTATTACTTAATCAATCTTCGTGGTTCGACACTCTTCTCTCACTATATTACTTGATCCGATCCGGTACACTTGCCGGTATTTATTCACGCTCATTTTATATCTCTTTTTGCGTGGATCAAGTTTTTGGCGCTGTTGCCGGGGATTGATTAATATTAGACCATCTTCAGATTCTATTGTTAATTTAGGCGCAATTATTTTGTTATTTAATTTTATTTTTTTCATTGTGTGATCGTTTCCTATTCTCTTTGAGGTTCTTTTTATGCGCAAGAGTAGAAGTGCTGAACTTCTACCAATTAATCTTGAGATAGAACGCACCTTGCGACAACTTAGAAGAGAGCAGAGAAGAAAGGAAGAAGAGAACATGGCAGATGAGAACAACAATCGGATTCAGGGTGTTGGTAGAGCACTTCGGGAATACACGATACCTATTGTTTCAGGTCCTGCAATAAGAAGACCAACAATTCAGGCTAACAATTTTGAATTAAAACCAGCACTTGTTCAAATGGTTCAATCAAATCAATTTGAAGGATATCCAAATGAGAGTCCTGATGAGCATATTGCAGTATTTCTTCAATATTGTAATACAGTGAAAATGAATAATGTATCTGATGATGTAATTAGGCTACAACTTTTTCCGTTTTCACTTAGAGAAAAAGCTAGGGCTTGGTACAATTCATTGCCACAAGACTCTGTAACCACTTGGGTTGATCTCTCATCTAAATTTTTAAGGAGATTTTTTCCACCTGCTAGAACTGCTAGGTTAAGAAATGACATCACAAACTTCACTAAGTTTAGTGGTGAATCACTGTATGAAGCATGGGAAAGATTCAAGGAGGCAATTAGAAAATGCCCCCATCATGGATTACCAGATAATCTCCTTATTGAGATATTCTATCTCAGTTTAGATGATACATTGAGATCTCTAGTAGATGCTGCTTCTGGTGGTGCACTAATGAGTAAGACATATGAAGAGGCTAGTGCTTTGATAGATGAAATGGCCTCTAGTGCACATAATTGGCAACATGAAAGAGGTAAGTCTAGAGTAGCATCTGTCAATGACATGGACACCTTAACAGCTCAGATTTCTGCTCTTACCGCTCAGGTAAGTAAACTCACCTCTACACCATCTTTTAATGTTAATCAAATTTCTTGTTGTGAGTTGTGCTCAGGACCACACTCAACTCTTGAGTGCCCATCTGGAAACTTTTCCTCCTCATCCCATGGAGAGCAAGTAAATTTTGTCAATAATTTCCAAAGAGGAAATCAAGGACCTTATTCAAACACCTACAATCCAGGGTGGCGTAATCATCCAAATTTCTCATGGAGAAATGATAACAATGCACTTAAACCCCCTGGATTTCAAAAGCAAGGTCCTAATCATAATACTCCCCATCAACAATATCCTAATCATAATACCTCTTCTCAGCAAGGTCAGTCTAAAATGGAAGAACTCATGATAAGTTATATGCAGAAGACTGACACAATGTTGCAAAATCAACAAGCCACCATTAGGAATCTTGAAAATCAGCTTAGTCAAATGTCTCAACAGTTGAGTAATAGACCATCTGGGTCTTTACCTAGTAATACTAAGCAGAATCCTAAGGGTGTAAATGCTATTATGCTAAGAAGTGGTAAGGAATTGGTTGATAAGAAACTTGAGGAAGAGGAGGTTAACCTAGAGAAAGATAAAGGGAAATAAAAGGAAGAGGAACCAAAGCAAAATTCACCAAAAGTGCAAGCATATGTTCCTCCTATTCCTTTCCCAGGAAGGCTAAAGCAACAGCAATTAGATTCACAATTTGCTAAATTTTTAGAAGTCTTTAAAAATTTGCAAATTAACATTCCTTTTGCAGAGGCACTTCAGCAGATGCCATCATATGCTAGGTTCATGAAGGATTTACTCACAAAGAAGAGGAAGATTGAAGGGAATGAACCAGTGATGCTTACAGGGGAATGTTCTATGATCTTACAAAAGAATTTATCCAATTTGCCAAGAAAACAAAGAGATCAGGGAAGTTTTACTGTTCCTTGCACTATTGGTAATTTTCATTTTGATAAAGTACTTATAGATTCTGGTGCAAGTATAAATTTAATGCCTCTGTCCATTTTCAGAAAACTAGGACTTGGAGAATGTAAGGAGACATACGTCACCTTACAACTTGCGGATAGAAGTGTCAAGTACCCAAAGGGTATAGTGGAGAATGTCCTAGTAAAAGTGGACAAATTCATCTTTCCAGTTGACTTTATAGTCTTGGAAATGGAAGAAGATAGAGAGGTACCCATGATCTTAGGAAGACCATTCCTGGCAACAGGTAAGGCATTGATTGATGTGGAACAAGGTAAGCTTACTTTAAGAGTTATGGATGAACAAGTCACGTTTAATGTGTATGAGGCTACAAAGAAATTTGATGACTGTAAATCCTGTTACACTATTAATAGTGTTGATGAGCTTTCCTTTGAGTTCATGGAAGAGAATGTAGGTGTGGACATGATGGAGTCAGTCCTTAGGGATTTAGATAATTGGAGTGATGATGAGGATGAACCCCAAGAAGAACATACTGAACAAGTTTATGAATTCAAGACTCGACACTATGAGGAGCTGGGCACCACTGAGAAGAAACCGATGCCGTCATTGACACAACTCCCGGTGCTTGAACTTAAACCTTTGCTTGGTCATTTAAAGTATGCTTATCTTGGAACAAATGATACTTTGCCAATAATCATTTCTTCTTCTTTAACAGGTGATCAAGAGCAACAACTTTTGGATGTTCTAAGAGAACATAAGGAAGCTATCGGGTGGACCATTGCTGATATTAAGGGAATTAGCCCTTCAATTTGTACTCATAGGATATTTCTTGAAGCTGAGTGTAAACCTACAGTACAACCACAAAGAAGACTTAACCCAACTCTTAAGGAAGTTGTAAAAAAAGTACTTAAATTGTTAGATGCAGGCATTATTTTTCCAATTTCTGATAGTAAATGGGTTAGTCCTGTCCAAGTTGTACCAAAAAAAGGTGGTATGACTGTAGTACAAAATGAGGCTAATGAATTAATTCCCACTCGCACTGTAACTGGTTGGAGAGTCTATATAGACTATAGAAAACTGAATGATGCTACTCGCAAAGATCATTTCCCCCTCCCTTTTATAGATCAGATGTTAGAAAAACTTGCAGAGCATGATTATTATTGCTTTTTAGATGGTTATTCTGGTTACAATCAAATCCATATAGCACCCGAGGACCAGGAGAAAACCACCTTTACTTGTCCCTATGGCACATTTGCTTTTAGGAGAATGCCCTTTGGTCTTTGTAATGCACCTGCTACATTTCAAAGATGCATGATGTCCATATTTTCTAACATGATAGAAAATTTCATTGAAATATTCATGGATGATTTTTCTGTTTTTGGGAAGTCATTCGAAACATGTCTAACAAATTTAGGATGTGTGCTTAAGAGATGCAAGGAAACTAATCTGCTTCTTAATTGGGAAAAATGCCATTTCATGGTAAGAGAGGGAATAGTCTTAGGGCACAAAGTATCTAAGCAGGGAATTGAGATTGACAGGGCAAAAGTAGAGGTGATAGAGAAGTTACCACCACCTACTACAGTGAAAGGAATCAGAAGCTTCTTGGGACATGCTGGCTTCTATAGGAGATTTATCGGGGACTTCTCTAAAATCTCAAGACCTCTTTGTAATTTACTAGAAAAAGATTCTGCCTTTATTTTTTATGATAATTGTTTGCAGGCATTTAATCTATTGAAGGAGAAGCTCACTACTGCACCAGTGATTGTTGCACCTGATTAGGAGCTTCCCTTCGAGTTGATGTGCGATGCCAGCGACTATGCTGTTGGAGCGGTACTTGGGCAAAGAAAAGATAAGTCATTTCATGTAATATACTATACGAGTAGAACCTTAAATGAGGCCCAAAGGAATTATGCCACAACTGAAAAAGAACTTTTAGCAGTTATATTTGCATGCGATAAATTCTGGCCTTACCTAATAGGTTCTAAAATCATAGTATATACTGACCATGCTGCCCTTAAGTATTTATTTGCTAAAGCTGATGCTAAACCTAGGTTAATTCGATGGATTCTACTACTGCAAGAATTTAACTTGGAAATTAAAGATAAGAAGGGAACTGAAAATGTGGTGGCTGATCATTTATCCCGTCTGGAATCTAATTTTTTTTATTCACCTATTAATGAAAAGTTCCCTGATGAACAATTGCATATAGTAGAAGTTCAAGGATTACCTTGGTATGCTGATATCGTTAATTATTTGGTTAGCAAAATCACTCCATATGGTTTATCCTACCAACAGAAAAAGAAATTTTTACATGATGTGAAGTTTTATTTTTGGGATGAACCATATCTCTTTAAAAATTGTGCTGACCAAATAATTAGACGATGCGTACCTGAAAGTGAACAGCTTAGCATTATACAGCATTGTCATTCTAGAGAGGTAGGAGGTCACTTTAGTATGGAAAAAACGGCAGCAAAAATTTTATCTTGCGGATTTTATTAGCCCAGTTTGTTTCATGATTGCAAGAACTTCATTATGACTTGTGCTCAATGCCAAAGGACTGGCAATATTTCAAGAAGACATGAATTACCACAAAATAATATACTTGTAATTGAACTTTTTGACGTTTGGGGAATCGACTTTATGGGTCCTTTTCCCTCATCTTTTTCAAACAAATATATTCTTTTAGCTGTTGATTATGTTTCGAAATGGGTAGAGGCAGTTGCTCTACAAACTAATGACAGCAGGGTTGTCATTAAATTTTTGAAAAAGAATATATTTTCAAGATTTGGGGTACCTAGAGCTATAATAAGTGATGGGGGAACACATTTTTGTAACAGGAAATTTGAGAAATTATTATTAAAATATGGAGTTACTCACAAAATTGCCACCCCTTATCATCCACAAACGTGTGGACAGGTTGAGGTATCCAATAGGGAAATTAAGCGAATCTTAGAGAAAACTGTCAATGCATCCCGAAAGGATTGGTCTTTAAAACTTGATGATGCATTGTGGGCTTATAGAACAGCTTTTAAAACACCTATTGGAATGTCCCCCTACAAGATTGTTTTTGGTAAATCATGTCACCTACCCGTAGAGCTTGAGCACAAGGCATACTAGGCCATAAAATACCTTAACTTTGAGTTGCAAGCTGCAGGTGAAAAGAGGTTGCTCCAATTGAATCAAATGGCCGAGATGAGAGAGGAAGCATATGAAAATGCGAGAATTTACAAGGAGAGAGCAAAGCGATGGCATGATAAGAACATCTTACAGCAAGAGTTCTTGCCTGGTCAAAGAGTCTTATTGTACAACTCTCGATTGAAGCTATTCCCAGGTAAGTTGAAATCACGATGGTCTGGACCATTTGAAATTGTTAATGTGTTTCCTTATGGTGCAGTTGAGTTGAAGGCAGAAGACAACCGTACTTTCAAGGTAAACGGTTATCTTCTCAAACATTACTATGAAGGGGAACATGTTGATAGAAATGCCACAACTGTGGATTTAGGAGATTCAAGAACTTGAACTGGAAAAGTCGGGCTAGCGACTATAAACTAAGAGCTTCATGGGAGGCAGCCCATGCTCAATAAGTATATACACTAGTGTTTTAATTTCGTTACCAAAAAAAAAAAAGAGAAGAAACTAATTTAAGGCTGGATAAGAGCCGCCGGTGCATTCAAGACACTCCAAGGATGACAGACATTTTGGGAGGAATTTTCTTCCTGATGAACAATTTTACACTAGGGAAGTACCAGTATTTCAATTTCTGCATTGACACTCTTTTCCTTAATTTTGTGATATATTAGGAACAATGAGGACATTGTCCAATTTAAGTGTGGGGAAGGGATTATAAATGTAGAAGTATAATGATTGCACACATCATGAGCTTACAAATCCCATGCTTTATTTATGTCCTTAAATTGAAATCCTGAAATTGACTTAGATTGGTGCCCTACTCGCCAACTATTGTGACTAGTTTACATAGTTGAAATTTAATAGTAAAATCTCTAGAGAACGGGGTTTACCCTATGTTTAGCCTTTGAACTTGAGATTGAGTCCTTAAGTTGAAAAAAACAAGCAAGTTTACTTCAAGGAAAAATTGGTTGGGATAAATCTCTCTTGAAATTTCTTTGAGAATACCTTAACACCTAGTGAAAGAGGTAAATGAAATATTTTACTTAGTGATCCCTTAAAAAAAAAAAAAGAGCCTTTACTCCAATAACTCAGGAAAGTGAGTTAAGAGTATCCAATCTTAAATGTTAGTGTGAGGAAGAGTTCGTAGGGGTCCCTTTAAAACCTGGTCACTTAGGCGATTAGCCCAGGATGTGCCGACTCAATGAACTCACAATAACGAGAAGGGCGGAAAGGCAAAAATTTAGTACCTTAATGAAAACCAGGTTGACATGGGCGAGCTTTGGTCCCTCAGAAGAGTGAAGTCTCACTCCGCTGTCAATTAAGGCAAAAAAAAAAAAAGGGAGAAATTCTAGGAAAAAAATGGATACCATATGCTTTCACTCCTTGTTATCTTGTTTAGAGAAGTAAAATTGACGGAAATGATACTTGCTAATAACCAATGAAGTTTAAATGAATGTTTTTCCTTATGGACTAAGTATTGTTTTCTATTGTTAAACACTGGGATTAAAAATCTGTTGTATTTAGATTAACTACTAAATTTCAACTAGATATACTAGTTACAAATTTCAGTATGGTCAGAACAATGGGCACCAGAAGTTCAATGATGGATTTCTCTTGTTTAAATCAATTATTTTGCTTGAGGACAAGCAAAAGTCCAAGTGTGGGGATGTTGATAAGATCACATTATACTTATATTTTCTTTTGGACTTATATTAAATTTATTTCAATATTATAAGAAAACATAAAGAAATGATACTTAATGGTGTTTATTGTGAAAATACAGGTTTTGAGGACCCAAAAGTAAATTACAATTTAATTGGAGGAATTTTCACAAAATTGAAGAAGCGAGCGGAGGATTGCAATAAAGGCCGCCGGCCTACATTCAAGGCCGCCGGCTTTGAGCCGGCCTATATTAAACCGGCCTTAAAAAGCATTAAAGCCGCCGGCCTTAAAGCCGACCTACATTCAAGGCCGCCGGCCTTGAGCCGGCCTTGAACCGGCCTTCATTACTTCCCGGATATCCATTGCGAAAATCTCTCCAAATTCGTATCTTAATTAATTTGCTGACTCAAATCCTCATCAGATCAACCTTATCCCCCTCCTCTTTGGATCTATAAATAGCCCCCTTGTGTGAACCTTGGAAGCATCCCCTTTTGTTTAGCATCCCCTTTTGTTTAGAATCCCCTTTTGTTTTAGAATTCTTTTGTTTTGATTCTTTGTTTAGCATCATTTGTCTTTCTTTGAAATTATTAGAATTCCCTTAGAAACTTCAGGATTTTATATTTTCTTTAATTCCTTTACATTTCATGTTATTCCAATTTTTAGTTTGAAGAAAGAAAGTTATTTTGCTGAAGTTTGCTTTCAATTGAAGAATTCGAGAAATCATTTTGGAAGATTGAAGTTCTTGAAGATTATAGCTATTGTTTCATTTACTTTATTTTCTTTTATGCCATTTATTAGTTTATTCTTGTTGTTCAATATGAATTCCATTACATCTATTTATTTCAATTGTTTTTATATTCATACTATAATGTTCTAAATCATCCTTGTGGGAAACATGATGAAGCCATAATTCAAACTAAAATGATCATTGTATTCATGTTATAGGAAATGTAGATATGCGGAATTTTCATATAAGAAGTCCTGCTATGAATTGTATTTTGTAATTGAAATCAATGCATAGAAATGTAAATGACTCGAAAGAGAAATTTAGGTTTTATCAGGAATTCCTAAGTAAGATTTAATAATTCATGTGGAAGCAGCGTTATTGAATTTTATTAGAAATTGACCTAAGTGTTTCATGCAATATTTTTATTAAATTTTTCACTAAGGGATTAGGAGAAATTATTTTAAAGATATTAGGCAATCGTATAATTGGGAAATTTATGATTGTGAATTAGAATCCTCATTTGATTTGAATTAGCGGGAACTATTAAATTAAATTGAGGTAACATTGCTTTAAAACTTGATAAAGAATTAACGTTTTGTTAATTTCTTGTGAAAATCCATATAGCTATGAGTTATTATAACATGAAGACAATATGATTAGTGGAATTAGGGTGGATTCTATTTCCCACCATCAATTCATCATTTTTCAAACACAATTCTCTTTTTGAGCATTTAGTATAATTCATTCAATTCTCATCAAACATCATTGCCTAAATAATAGTAGAAATTGATATAGGTTTATTACTTAATCAATCTTCGTGGTTCGACACTCTTCTCTCACTATATTACTTGATCCGATCCGGTACACTTGCCGGTATTTATTCACGCTCATTTTATATCTCTTTTTGCGTAGATCAACACTCAATTTCATCACAGTATTTATCCCCTACACTGAATGGTACCCTAGCTCGTTGGGTCACATGCAAACTCCCCTAATCACTAAGCCAATGCAATTTATATGGTTTAGGATGTGGAGTGGTGATGAGTTTTAGTTTCGATACTAACGATGCAACTACTACATTGGTACAACTACCACTATCAACTATAAAGACACATAAATTTCCTTGTACCCTACAAGAGGTATGGAACAAGTTTTCCCTTTGTTCTTCATCCTTAGTAGTAAATGTAGTCAATGTTCGACACAATATATTAGCATAATAAAACATTTCATTAGACATTATTATGTTTAAATCCAACAACACAATAATGATCTTTACACTTCCATGGCTCAAGTACACAACCAAAACCACAAATGAAGTACACGCACAACTATTTTCAAGTGGATAGAATTAAATTCAACTATAAGTGTTTAAGTAATTAGTTCAATTACTTTCATACTTTAATGATTTGTTTGAATTTTAAATTCTACTACTCAACTTTCCTTATCCCTACCTTGACTTCTCACTACTTAAATACACAATGGGCAGCAAGGAAAATACACACACCACACATAATCCACCACCACAAAAGTCCCCTTATGCTCACAGTGCAAGATGCTTCACGCCACTACTAACAATGTCCTTAACAACGCATATAATAACCAATATCAAATGTGCACAACCTCTACTAATTTAACAAGAATAACTCCAAATACACTCCTCAACCCATAGTACAATTTCACTTCCACAACTACAACCAAAACCACAACTTTTAAGCAAGATAAGGCAGTTCACTTTTAAATTCAAAAGGAGTTCAATAAGTGCACAAGTCCAGATATGGTAAAAGGCTTTTTTTTTTCAAATTCAAATGACACACAATTAACTATGACTTAATGTGTGTTTTGAAATTTTAGATTGACTTCTTAATGTACACTTTCAATTCTGATTTCAAATATGAAAATTACAATTGTGACTCCTCCACCTTTTCCGAAAATATACACTACACAATTTCACTTCACAATTGAGACACTACTCTTCCCTTTCACGGTTTTCTATTCATGCACTACACATTCACAGCCACGAGTAAGGATTTCAAGAGTGTCTAATTCTCCAAGTGATCATCCACTAATCCACAAGACGACAAAATTCAACAATTACAACAACAAGATGCAAGTTCACGCCAACAACTAGTTCTGTTCAAAATGTTACAACAACCAACCATAACTTCCAAATTTAATTTGCAACCATTCCCTTCTCACAACCTCAAGATTTGATACCAAAAGATGATGTGCCTAAAACCAAGATTAAGAACATGCAAAACCAACTTGAAAGATAATCAAACTAGTTCAACAATTGCACAATTCCTCAATATTTATGAACCAATTCTTAAACAGTAGCATGATCAATCTTAATTCCAAGTATGATGATGCTCTAATACCAAAAGATGATGTGCCTAAAACCAAGATTAAGCACATGCAATTGGGGTAATTTATAAACCCCAATTCACTTGTTCAATTTCGGTTCAACTCTACTAGGTTTAGTGTGAACCCTCATGGAAATGTAATGAAATCCGAATGCTCTAAATTGCAAATAACAATGATCACAAATAAATCCACATGAATTACACATAAAATAGTAAGAACCAATTTTGTGATCCACTTTCCCAACAAAGTGATCTACGGTTCAAAATGATGCTAAATTGAAGGTTAAAACTCAAAGGCTAAAACCAATCAATTTAAGCAATAAGAATTTGATTACAAATGGAATCAAAATTCGGTCAATACACTTCCAAATCAACCCTAGATACTACTCACTAGAGAAGAAAGGAAATTGCAACAAGGTAAATTTGATATTACTCACAAATTAACCTTGAAGCCACTCGCCACAACCTCAAATTGGGATTTGAAATTGATAAAAGCAATTTGAATTAGGAAAAACCTAACCCTCACACATAAAAGTGTTGTTCTTTTCTGAAAAATTTGACTAGCTCCCAAAACCCTACTTAAGCAAGTATTTATACTTGCTCCCTTTAGGGTTAAAAAGTCCACAAAATTACAACTATGCCACTTTTAGGGTGACCGGTCCTAAAACTCAATTACGACAAAATAAAAAGTTCCCCAAAAGCTTAAAACATAAATAGTTCAAGTAAATAACAAATATATAAAAATTAGTCTTCAAGATGTCGGGTCTTCAAAGTCTTTTGATATGAGTCTTGATGAGGTTCCCAACTCACTCAAAAGTGTAGGTGATTTGGCACTCTATAGGATTGATAAATGAACTTGTTGAAAGGCATAACAGTTATGTGATAAGAATGAAGAAATTAAGTTAGCTTCCTCAGGATTAGGTTGCTCATGAAGGATTCTCAAAACCAAGTTGTGTAAGCCCTTAGCTCGGGCCTTGGTGATAGGTCCTGTGGGTATTTGATTCCTATCATCAATTCACCTCCCTCTTCGTTATTAACTAAAAACAACAAGTGGTATCGAAGCTTAGCTCGATAGTGATTGAGTATAAAAATCAACAGCGAATAATTTGATAGTACAAACCAACAAAGCTCTTATTTTGATGGTTCTTATTTTTCCTACGAGAAGTTTAGGATTGAAAGATTCATTAAAGCTTCAAATTATGAGATATGGGACATCATTGCTTTAAAAGATAGAATAGTTAAAGAAGAAGTCACATATTCAAATGATAGAAAGAAGGTAGAAGCTAATTTGAAAGAAAAAATTCCCTTACTTACCTCCAATGCTACTTTAAAATTCTATCTAATTCCCTCATGTAAGATTGCCGAAGGAATTTAGGACACATTGAGTGATATGCATGAAGGAACATACACCATCAATGAAACCATAATTAATTCCCTAATGCAAGAATATGAACTATTATGAGTAAAACCAGGAGAAGAAAATAAAAGAAACATTTTGATGATTCACAATAATAACAAATGAACTAAACCCTCTTGGAAAGACAATGGTTGATTAAATATGAATACCTAGCACTTGCAAAGGTTAAAGGAACATGGTATCTAGATAGTGAATGCTTACTACATATGACAAGAGATGCTTCATTGTGCACAGACCTAATAATGAAGGACAAGGATGTGTAACCTTTGGAGATAATTGTAAAGGAAAGATCATTGGTCATGGTGTAGTTGGTTTAACTTCTCATACTATCGAAAATGTTTATTTATTTAAACGTATGAAACATAATTTATTGAGTATAAGTCAATTATATGATAAAGCTTTTAAAATCATTTTTGAAAAATGTAACGGCTTATAATCTAGAGATTTATAACTCACCACATGTCATTATAAAGTAATGACATGCTAAGACTCTTAACTTGTCTAAAAGTCTACAAACACGTATATAATCAGCCAAACTCAAATAAGGTAATTCAACCATCAGCATCTTTAAATGGTATATCGTAATCCACTCTAAACTACAATTTATACATTACATGATCAACAAAATAACCTAATAACACTGAAGTTTAAGGTAGCTCCTACTATGTTATAAACTATTAAAACCATAACTAACCATAAGGTCCGAATTCTAACTCTAACATACAACTAATTAACAAAAACTAAAAGAAATAATTGAAGTCTTATCTCCAAATACATGTAACCCAAACATCATCATGAGAGAGTCTATCCATTGATCTCATTTTACAAACTTCTAATCATCATAACAATACAATTATTCCACATTATCCTTATCTTGTGCATAATCAAAGCCTAATTCATCATAAGCCATATATAGTCATCCATAATTATAATTGAAAAAGGAAGGTCCCATAAAGGGGGGTGAGCTAATGCCCAATACGTAAATGCCACACACATATGCACATGCCAAACGATGATTATGTCACATGCATTTAATGCAACAGATGTCACAAATAATCAATTTAGTTATCTTTTGATTTAGTTCCTCAATCATCGTAGGAGTACTTATGACCTCACTTACACTCGATAATATGAGAATTTCCACTTCTAGCACCAACTTTCTAAATTGGTATAAAAAACTACCACCTCTTGCCCCAATACTCCTAAATCTACTTAGATCATATCAATATGCAATTCTACAGGGGACACCGCCACATATTGATCAATAGGTGCCCTTGAGGATTCTATTACCTTTAGCTCTTAGTATAAGCTATGTACAAATAGCAAGCAAGTTATTAGTTAGATAATTATTAGGTTCATTTAATTTCCATTCCTAGCACATACGAATAGCATACATGGTAAACATGTACTTGATGTCACACTAATCTCATGATTCTGATTTTCCTTAACTTCAAACTTAATCAAACATTGTAGCAACAACTATTTAAAGCCCTGACCAAGCTAAACTAAATTACTTTAATCATTTTGATGACCAGGAAAATATAGATTTTCAAAAGTAATTAAAACGAAGGTTTAGCAAGAGGTGTAGAGAACACAAATGAGAATACATGCATGTTGTTCCCCCACGCATCTCTTTGGAAAAGAAAACAAAGAACATATTGAAGGCGTGTTCTTGTACACAAGTGGGAAACATAGGCATGTTCTTCTAGTGTAACTCTTAATCAACAAAGGAGTTTCACTCATAAAAACTACATGGTTGTGTTCTTTTGCTTGTGTGTGTGTTTGGACTACATGGGTACTAACATGGCTGCATTGTGCCCATGTACTCCCCAATTCCATATTTACATGCCAAACCTCTAATTTCTCCAAGATCTTATACTCCCTCAACCAGTCAAACACAAAATAAAACATGTTTGTCCAATTAAATTCTGACTTACCTTGATCAAAACCACTAAAAGTCACTACAATATCAACTCCTCTTCAAGATTGCGAGAAAGATTTGTTTCCACAACCAAACTCCTTTCTTTAATACCCTAATAATACAAAAAGTGAAGTAAACATGCAGACAACATTCACTTACTTTTGGTTTCTTGCGCGGTCTATAAAAGGTGAAGAGAAATTGTCTAGTGTGAGTGAGTAGCATAAGGAAAAAGAAAAGAAAAACAAAGAGAGGGAACACAGTGTATATTTAGGAGGGGTGAGGGGATTTGAATTCTATAAACTTCTAAAAATACCCTTGTACAACTTTATAATATCTATAATGCCATATTCCAAATATCTTTTTATTGTGCCTTAAATATATAATATATATATTATTGATGAGTTTTACAAAAAGGATAAATGCTTAGCTTTTGATAGGATGGTATAACAAATTTTTTTGAAGGTTTTAGACAAGGAAATATTACATTAGACCGTTGGAAGTTAAGAGAGAAACTATTTCTTAACAATAAAAGATATGTTTACTTATGGCATAAAAAAAGGACATGTTAATTTTAGCCAACTTGAAAGATTAGCAAAAAATAATCTAGTAAATGGTTTACCTAAATTGAATATCAAGGAAGATATTCACTGCTCTTTTCGTTTTTAAAACAAAAGGTTTCAATTCCTCAAAAAATAAAAAATGTGATTTCAACAAAGAGATTGTTGGAAATTGTTAACATGGATATATATGGTCTCATACATATATGTAGTCTAGGTAGAAGCAAATATGACCTTGTTATAGTCAATGGTTTTTCAAGGTACACCAAGATTTTTTTTTACATAAAAAAGAATGGCATTACTCGCAATTTTTCTACGCCATATACTCCTTAGTAGAATGTAGTTGAACAGAAAAACAAAACCATTCAAGACATGATGCGTACTTAGATTCTAGTGGTATAGTAAGCTATTTTTGGATAGAAGTTACCTTAACAACTTGTTATATAATTAATAGAGTTTATACAAGGCTTTTTACAAACAAAACATGTTATAAAATTTTTAGAGGAAGAAAGCCTATGTTTTCCTGGTTTCATGTTGTAGGAAGAAAATCTTTTGTAAAATATAATTGTTTTGATTTAGGAAAATTTGAGCAAAGAGTTAATGAAGCAATTTTTCTTGGTTATTCTTTTAATAGTAGGGCTTATATAATACATACTAAATCAAAGAAAATAGTTGAAGAATTACTTAATGCAAAATTTATAGATGCAATTAAAAATGACTCATTTAATGATGAAGCTCCATCAATCTATAATCAAGAGAGATAATCTAAAAAGTAAGGAAATGAAAGAACATAAGTGAATCCACTTTATAAGGTTAAAGGGCTATTAGAGCCTAAGACAAACTTAGTAGAACCAACAAACGAAGATTCATTAGAACCTAGAGTAGAAGGAAGCATTGAAGTATCTTCTAAAAGCCATAGGACTCAAGAAAATTCTTCAAGAATTTAAAAATATAGATTATCTCATCCACCTAAACTAGTTGTTGGCAATGTTGATTCTAGCATTAGAATGAGATTCAGTTTGAAGAAAATTGAAAATCATTTTGCATTAATTTTTTAAATAAGACCTAGTTTTATTGAGGAAGCTTCAAATGACAACAATTGAATTAATGTAATGCAAGAGGGACTTGATCAATTTGAAAGAAATAATATGCAAAGTCTAGTTCTAAGACTAAAAGATAAATCTATAATAGGAACAAAATGGGTATTTAAAAATAAGTTAGATGAAGGTGGTAAAATAGTTTGGAATAAGGCTAGATAATTAGTAGCTAAAGGATATTCAAAAGGAGAAGAAATAAATTATGATGAAACATATGAACTTATTGCTAGATTAAAAGCTATAATATTACTACTTGCATATGCTTGTTATAACTTTAATCTTTTTCAAGTGGATGTTAAAAGTGCTTCTTTGAATAGATACATTAAAGAAGAAGTATATGTTGAACAAACCCTTGATTTTAAAGATAAAGAAGATCATGTGTTTAAGTTAAGAAAAGCTTTATACGGACTTAAGTAAGCACCTAGAGCTTGGTTTGCAAGGTTAAATGAATTTCTAATTAAAAATGGTTTCTCTAGAGGTGAAGTAGATACTAGTCTATTCTTGAAATACTTTGGTGATGATATTTTGGTAATATAAATTTATGTTTATGATATCATTTTTAGATTTGCTAATGAAAAATATTGTGGATAATTTTCAAAGTTGATGTAGGAAAATTTTGAAATGTCTATGATGGGCAAATTAATTTTTTTTCTTAGATTAAAAAAAAACTATTAATGGTATATTTGTACATCAAGAGAAGTATATTAGATAAGTTCTAATGAAGTTTGGTTTTGAAAATGTGAAAGTTACATCTACTTTAATGAGTTCTTTAATAAGGTTAGACTCGAACTCTAATGATAAGAAGGTAATGAAAAATTATATCAAAGTTCGATTGGTTCAAAGTTCATCGATTGAAACACACCTTACAGTTGTAAAAAAGAATTTTCAAATATATTGTTGGCACTACAAAATTAGGAATCTGGTATTATAAAAGTAAGAAATTTGACTTGATTAGATATTTAGATGCTAATTATGTAGGATACAAAGTAGACAAAAAAGTACCCCCCAAACACACTAATTTTTTTTTGGGATAAGTTGATTTCTTGGTCATCCAAGAAACAAAATTTAGTTGCCCTTTCAATAGTAGAGGTAAATTATGTTTTAGTTGGAAATTGTTACACATAAATTTAATGTATAAAAAAATAGTTATTAGATTATGGTTTGAAATATCAGGATATTAAAATTTAAGTGTGATAACATTAGTGTTATAAATCTAACTAAAAATCCTATGCAACATTCAAATTTTAAGCATGTTAAAATTAGACATCATTTTATTAAAGATCATGTTTTTAATGGAAATTTTTCAATAGAATACATACCTACAAATTTATAACTTGCTAATATTTTTACCAAACATTTAGATAAAAGAAGACTTTAATACATAAGCAATGAAATAAGTGTTTGCAACCCTCTTTAATGTTATAAAAGGATAAGATTGGATGATAGAGGTATAAAAAGAAGTAAAATTTTTTAAATAAATAATGCAAAGATAGATTAATAGGAAAATGTGAAAGTTATGGAAAGTGTGGATTTTAAAGTTTTTTTCTTCTTATTAAAAGCCACATTTCAGAAGAAAAAAATAATAAAATTTCTAGGGATTGTAAAAACTTGTAGAGGAAAAGAAGATTTTTGTTCCCGTAATTGTCAAATTGAGATCAAAGTTAGTCTGTCAATGATGCATTTACAATGATTAATTAAAACACTAAAATGGTTACAAATAGGAAAGAAACCTCTAAAGCATCATGCAAGAAAAGGTTGAAGAATCTTAGCAAAGAAAAAGAATAATTAAGAGACGTAGTAACTTTTGAACGTGTATATGTCATTTCAAATTGGATAAAAAGGAATTTACCCTCCTCTTGATTACTAATTGGGACCAAAAACATCTATGTCCTAGTGTCACTAAACATCTAGATGAAAATTTGGTCACTATGCATAGTTGTCACTAATATTTTACTAGTCGGAGAATTTCAGTTGATAGAGAGAAGTAAGAACTTTGTGGTTGACTTAAAATTACTTGGCTTGACGACATACTCGATATCTTGTCACTTTTTGATATTTAAACATGTACTTTAACTCTCATAGGTTTTTTTTTTTAATTTTGAAATTACAACCTATCTTGACTTACTTTAGACAATATAGATAAACTCTATAAATTGCTATAATGCCTCGGAACCTCGGGCTACGCTATTGTCCGCCACGTGTCCTTATCTCATAAGAACACGTTAAAGCTCTGAATCAACTTTGATACATTTAAACCTATAACTCCTATATAAAAACATTTCATACATCCCCAAAATTCAGATAATAACTTCATTAATCATATCAAAATCTAGTGCAATGAAAGTCTTTAAACACCAAAATAATATTATCCAAAAATACTATCTATTACAATTAAATAATTGAAATCTCCTAAAACTTAATCACCATAATAATAATGGAAATCTTCGTCTTCCTCTCTCTATGGCTCACCCAAACCTAAGTCATCTTCTAGGTTCTCATCTCCCTTAAAACCTGTATCTAAAAATATTCTTCGAAGGGCGAGCTAATGCCCTGTACGTATAACACAAACACATACGCATGAACAAACATGAACAAGTGTCACACACATTATGCAATACTTAAACACAAACAACCATTTCCTTAATACACTTTAGGTTTACAAGCATCAACAGGGTACTCATGACCCCCTTAACACACTTAACACATTGGAGCATGATTTGGTGACGGAAACTGCCACTACGGGCCTCACACTCATGTATACTTAAACCTAGTGATGGGAATTGCCACTATAGGCCCTACACTTATGTACACTTAACCACTTAATTAGCATTCAGCCCAAATCATTTCCAAGCACAACTCCACTAGGGACAACGTCACACAAGGATCATTGGGGTGCTTCCTAAGGATCTGCTACTACGGGCCATTAGGTCAAGCCAAGCACATACAACATACAACTTAAACACTTGAGCGAAATCGTTCAACTTAATCAATTTCAACACATATATTAACTTAAGTAAACACAAAATAGCATACAAGTTACACATACCTTAAATCCTAGCTTTAAGCATTTCCTGGTCTTAGACTTAATCTAATTGGAACTCTGTATACATCAACAAGCTCTTCTTAGAATTCAATCTAAGATCAATATCATTCTTAATTTTCTTAATCCTATTCATTTAATTTCTTTAAGGCATATCTAGGTTGCATGAAAATTAGTTTAATTTAAAGTTAAATAAATATGTAATTACTTTATACTTTACTCAACATGGCCATGTTGGGAACTGTGTCGCTCAACATAGCGGAAGCACGGCCATGCTAGGGGTCATGTATCTTTCGATGTAAGACTTGGTTTCAACACGGTTCAAACATAACCGTGTTAGGAGGCTGTGTTACCTAATGAGATCCATGATGAGAGTCAAGCTGGAAGAAGGAATGTGGATCCTCTTGAAGTGCCGCCTGGACTGATCACAAGAAGTCGAGCGAAACGACTCAAGGAAGCACTTAACGGGTTGATAAAGGATGCCCATGAAGCCGGGAAGGATTGGGGCAATCATGAAGTTGGAACGGATTGGAACAACCATGGGAAGACCCTTGCTCTTATACAAGTCACACCGGACACGAGTTGAAGAGGGCGTGTACTTTCAAGGCACGACCGTGTATGGAGTCAAGCAAATCCACAAAAAGATACATGGCCAAAGTACACGGGCGTGTATGTTGCCAGAAGTTACACAGAAAGATACATGGCCAAAGTACATAGGCGTGTATGTTGCCAGAAGTTGCACAGAAAGGTACACGGCCAAAGTACACGGGCGTGTACACCGCCGTGTATCCCCTACCGACCAGCTTGTTCTGTTTTCGCGTTTTTACACCACTTATCTAAACTACGTCGTTTTGGACTTGTTTTACACGAATTGTAACCCTAGTATAAAAGCTCCTAGGGTTTAGAACAATGAGGAATATATACATCTTTGAACATTAAACACTTTTGAGAGGCACCTCTCTTGGTTCTTCAAGAACTAAATCGAACTTATCGGATTGATTTCCGTAGCGTTCATCCCGATTGTGGCGTCTTCATTTTTATACCAAAGTTCTTGTCTCGCTTATAGACAACGGGTCGCGGTTTCCACTTTAGGTGTTTGGGCATCTTAGGCAACGAATTTCCGATCGTATTGGTATTGGGTTTCGTCACGAGTTGGCGTGGTTCATATCATTACCCTTGACTCAATACGGTTGAAACACAACCGTGTTAAGAGGTCGTGTATCTCTCGGTGCAACTTTCATACTCAACACAGTCTAAACACGACCGTGTTGGGAGGCTGTGTATCTCTTGGTGTACCTTCCAAATTTAATACGGTTGAAACATGACTGTATTGGTAGGTCGTGCTACCCTCGACAATTTCCACGAAGTCCTAATCCTTCATTCTAATTTCTCCTAAACCCAATCCTCTCTATTCCTAAGCTTGATTACATCTCTAAAACATGAAATTATAAATAAATTACACGGATTAGATTACTTACTTCAAAAATTCCGTGATCGTATTCTTGACTCATTGATTCTCTATTCTCATACCGTCCCTTCACACCCTCCGTGTTCTGTATGAACAACAACACTCATAAACTACAATTTCCATAAATCATAAATTGAAATTCATATGGAATTCCTTACCCTTTTGTCTTTGGAATTTGATCGCTCCTTTTTCCTTTCGTCTCTAGGGTTTTTATCAAGGGCGCTTATGTTGTTTACTATGTTATTATGAGGGAGTGAAAAAGGAGGAATCTTAAGTCATCTGGGATTAAATACTCCCCATCACGAAATGTTTAAATTGCCCCTTCAAACTTTTTAAAATTCCGTCCTTATCCCTAACTCTTTGTGATAATACATATATTAAATAAATAGATAGATAATATTTACAAGTATTACATTGCAAAACATGGTCTTTTTTTTTTCAAAAACTGTTAATGTAAATTTCTAGAAAAAAAGAACACACCTAAAAAAGTACTAAAATTTACCTTTGTAACCCTCTTATAACTCCTTCCATTGGCCTACATGCTGTTCATCTTGCTCTTTGCAAGGAATTTAATATTAATAACAAACAAAAGTGACAAGAAGAACATAAGAGATTGAAATCAAACATAAACAAAATCCAATTTGAAGAGGACAAACAAAATTTTAACTCTATTTAAAATAAAAAGCCTTAAACTAGCCTTATAGCTCAATATTAGGCAAAAGGTCAGGAAACTCAAAATATTCCTTGTTACATTTGAGCTTTAATTAGAGTTTCTTGGGTAAATTTTACTAAATGGGATTAATATTACAACTCCATTAAGGCTACTACGTATGAGCTTCAATAAATAAGGTTAAGGTTTATCAAAATTCCATTTACGGTTATCGAGTTTCAATTAGATCTTGCTCCTAACTTTATAATTTACTTGTCTTCAAGCAAAATATTTTCAATTCATCTATGAAGAAAGCATCATATTACATTTACAATAATCCCTCTTTCTTTCATGATCTAAATAAAATTGACCAAATCACATGAATCAATTTTGCATCCTTAATCAATGGTAGTACTAGCAGCTTTGCTATACAAAATATTTGCTCAATCTTTATATACTATGCCCTAATAACACTTAAACGATTTGAATAAATAATTAATCTAAGTAATGCAAGATTTTTGCAAAGTTTAAACAAAAGTTCATCATCCTTGAAATGAGTTTAACATTAATCTACTTAAGAAAAGCCATATCCACTTTTATAAATTTGAACTAAAATGTATACACATCCTATTCCATTCCATCAAACATTTAAACTCAAATAGTTGTGCATGTTTTAAATATTCAATCTTAGTAATCTTTTTACATAAAGGAAGGCTCTCTTTTTTTTAATTTGTTTTCATTTTTTTAAGTCTAGTTTTCTTGGACTTTTCTCTTAACTCATGTAGTGAGCTTTAGGATGATGTTCCTAGGCTCATCACCTAAGAAAACAGGTGTCATTTCCCAAAGGGCACCTTGCAGACTTAATCAGTCAAGTTAATGAGGCCCACTGCTAGATTTTTATTTTTATTTAAATTGAGTGCCATACTTGGCCTTTTGACTAAGTGAATTTTATTACTCAAATGTCTTAGGGAAGATTAAAAAGTACTCGAGGCTAAGGCTTAGAGATACTCATAACTTGAGTTAGAATTGACACTTATTATTATGATTATTACACTCAACTTTATTTTTAAGAAAGAGAACTAAGAAAAAACTTCATTTGATCACATATATAAGAGTGTTTAATGTTTTTCAAAAAATTCCTAGGAATGAGCATACAATAAAGTGAATATATAAAATGCACATGACTAATCTTTCGTAAACTACACTATCTCAACCAAGGCTTTACACCTAAAGTTTTAAAAGTACAAAACCTTGTACTTTAAAGATTCCATTATTTTATTCAAACAAAGTGGTAAAAGTTCACCAAAAAAAATCAAGCAAAATTTTATGTAGAATTGAAAAAATTAATACAAAGTTGCATCTTGATGCAAAAAAGAAAAAAAATATGCCAATTATTTAAATCATGCTATTTCTATTACGTAACATATTGTATCCAGCCCTTACTTACGAACCCACATTGTTCTCAATGCTTAAAAAGAATAGAGAGTAAAAAGAAAAATACTCCCCAAGGGTGTTGGTTTGATTGCTCTTCTTCTTGGGCTTTTCCTTGTTCACTCTACATTTCTTCTTCCATGAATTTTCTTGCATGATTTCTTTATATACTTTATTGACTAATTCAAATAACTTGAAAAAGAATAAAAAAGAAAAACAAAAAAAAATACAAATAAAGAAAACTATATTATTTAAAGTTATTATATATATATAGATAGATATATTGAAAACTCATAAAAAATGTGTGGTTTATCTCCCGCAAAGTGCTTAGTTTATAGTCGATAGTCCAACTTTTTAATTTCTTAGAGTAAGATTTCTTAAGTCAATAATGGTCATGTTTCTTCTAATGTCTTCTCTTTCATAAAAATGTTTAAGAAGATGACCATTCACTTTGAAAGTACAATAATCTTTAGTTTTTAATTCAACAACACCATAAGGGAAAACATTAGTTATAACAAATGGTTTAAATCATCATGACTTCAACTTACCTTGGAATAATCTAAGATGAGAGTTATATAATAAAACCTTCTGTCCAAATAAAAACTTTCATCTCAATATGTTCTTGTCATGCCATCTCTTTGCTCTTTCTTTGTAGATGAAAGTATTCTCACATGCTTCATCTTTGAATTTAGCTAATTGATTAAGCTAGAGCAACCTCTTTTCACTTACATCCTGCATATCAGAGTTAAAGAATTTTGTAGCCTAGTATGCCTTGTGCTCAAGCTCTACGGGTAGGTGACATGATTTACCAAAAACAATTGTATAAGGAGATATGCCTATAGGTGTCTTAAAAGTTGTCCTATAAACCTATAGTACATCATCAAGTTTTGAGGACCAACTTTTGTGGATGCACTAATAGTCTTTTTTATGATATGCTTTAATTCTCGATTTGACACTTCTACTTGATTAGAAGTTTGTAGACGACAAAGGGCAGTAATTTCATAAATAATACCATATTTAGATAAATGATTTTCAAATTGCTTGTTACAAAAATGCTTCCCCACATCGCTAATTATTGATCTAAGCATCCCAAATTTGGTAAAAATATTCTTTTACAAAAATTTTACAATAACTTGGGCATTGTTTGTTTGTAAAGCAGTAGCTTTTACCCATTTTGAAACATAATCCATAGCCACAAGTATGTATTTATTTGAAAAAGATAAGGGAAAAAGACCCATGAAGTCAATTCCCCACACATCAAAAGCTTTATAACCAAAATATTATTTTGTGGCAATTCATGTCTCCTATATATATTTCTAGTTCTTTGGCATTGAGCACAAGACATAATAAATTTCCTACAATCACTAAACAAACTAGGCCAATAAAATCCACAAGATAAAATTTTTATTGCAATTCCTTCAACTCTAAAATGTCTTCCTGTTTCATTAGAATGACAATGCTATAATATGTTAAACTATTCAGATTCAAACACACATTGTTAAATTATTTGGTTAGCACAACATTTAAACAAGTATAGCTCATCCAAAAAATAAAATTTAACATCATGCAAAATATTTTTCTTTTGTTGATGCTCATACCATAAGGAATTATTTTGCTAACCAAATAATTTACGATATCAACATACCAAGGTAATCTTAAATATTTACTGCATGTAATTTTCATCAAGAAACATGTTGGTCCCAATTAGATTAATCAAGAGGGGGGTGAATTGATTAATTACCTAAAATTTCACTTTTTCGCAAATAAACTAAAACTCTTGACTAATAAAATCACGTGAATAACAATAATGAAGAACAATAATGTGCAGTAAATAAAAGTAGAGAAGAATAGAATGCTCAGATATTTATAGAGGTTCCGCCTTGAGCATCAGTCCTCTCTTCCAGCTCCACGCCGAGGTCCCGGTTGTCTATACCGGTTGTGTTTTACTATATCAACAAATTGAAGATATACAACATAAGCCTCTTCAAGCCAAAGTCTCACTGTTGAGTCTTTCTAGCTTCTTCACTAAGCTAATCACTCAACTATAGTGATGAAACAACAAAACAATTCCTTATTCACGAAAGGAATTTCAACAACATCAATGAGGAATATCAGATTTCCTCTAGATCACATGTATATGTAAAGATTTTTGCTTGAAGATGTATGAGTCTTTTTTCTCGTGTTTCGTTTTTCTTTCAACAACGTTCTCTCTTTTTCTGTTGTTAATCAACGTTCTCCACACACTTTTTCATTTGAATTAAACACTTTATATATGGAGAAATCATAGCGGCTACTTTCTATGTGATAATCTTGAATTATTTTTGAATTTTCAATTCAAAAATAAGTTGGATCTGTTAGAGAAGATCTGCATTCCATGATATTCTTGATAAGGATAAGCTTGGATAATTAGTTTGACCGAGATCTTCTTTGGATATATCTCTTGGATCAAGTTTGTTGAAGATATCCCTCTCATTGTGGAATCATATCTTGATATAACAACCATATCTCTTATCCTTATCTTTGTAACTGCTGGATCTCCCAAAATATAGTACAAATATCCAACTTTAAATCTGGATAAAACTTGTAAATCTTATATGTTCTCACTTTATCATAAAATGAAATCTTTGAATAAAATCTTGTAAAACTTTATGTAAATTAAAAAAAAAAAACCTTGATATAAAATCCAACTTTAGTAAAACACATCAAGTATGTTACCCAAAAATACTTGACACGTGGAGCTAGGCCTTGAAATTTATTAAAACTATCGATATAAAATTTAGAACGTAATCTGGAAAAATTCGTAACAGACATGAAAGGTTCTGAAAGTGCTTCTGAAGCAAACCTGTTAACTGTCCTCCTTTTATGAAGGTTCTGAAAGTGCTTCTGAAACAAACCTGTCAACTGTCCTCCTATTATAAAGGTTCCGAAAGTGCTTCTGAAAGGTTAACAGATAACCGGGTACATACACAAATTC
>JBBMOL010002093.1:0-28659 GCA_037954665.1 Laguncularia racemosa
TACCCTACCCTTGAACGAACAGACAAAATCCTCCCTATTTAATTTGATTTTTTTTCTTCAATTTCTTCAAATTCTTGTTGCATCCTACTTCAATCTTGTTCTTCTTCCTATCCTAATGATTGCATGTTAGAAATTTCAATTTCAATTTGCCCAGAAAATTCAGATGAAATGGAGAGAGTTTTGGTTTCTTTTTTTCTAATTTTTTGATGATTTATTTTATCTTCTCTCTCTATTCTATTGTCTATATATATAATATTACTTAATTTTGCTGACATTGAATGAGGGTACTGTTCTGCAAATTTTTTTTTGCTTCCTCTTTTTTTTTTTCTTTTTTTTTAGCTATAATATAATATAATATATACATTTTTTTACATATTTATATATTCCATATATGTATATATATATATATGCCCATATTATTATTATTATTATTATTATTATTATTATTATTATTATTATTATTATTATTATTATATATTTTACTTTATTTTTAGCATATATATATATATATATACATTCATTTTACCTTACACACATACATATATATATACTATTTTAATTTTAACATTATTGCTTAAGTTTAGATCCTTATAGTAGTTAACTTGAAATACAGGAAAGGCTCGAATATGTCAGAGCATTTGAATGATTTTCAGGGACTCGTGAATCAACTGACTGCTATGAAGCTTGTGCTTGAGGATGAGATCCAAACACTCCTATTGTTGAGCTCATTACCTGAGAGTTGGGAAACTCTTGTAGTATTGGTTAGTAATTCAGCTTCAGATGGAACGTTGACATTGTCTATAGTAAAGGACAGTTTAATCAATGAAGAGGCTAGAAGGAAAGATATGGGTACTGGTTCAGACTCAAGGGCACTTGTCACAAACAAGTCTAGCAGGAGGGGTAGAAGCAAGAACAGAGGACAGAATGATAAATCTGACAGAACAAATAAGTTAAAGGGTAGATCCAAGTCAGGGGGCAGAAAGAACATCAAATGTTTCTATTGTGATAAGCCAGGCCACTTCAAGAAAGAATGTAGACTGTGGAAGAAGAAGCAAGAAAAGGGTAAGGGTGATGACTTTGATGAAGACACCACTGCATCGGTAGATGGTGAGGTAGTGGTTACATGGGATGGGGTTGTATTAGTCTTGCAGGTCATAACAGTGACTGGGTAGTTGATTCCGGTGCCTCCTTTCATGTGACAGCACATGGTGAGTTTTTCTCATCCTACACTGCTGGTGATTATGGCAATGTTAGGATGGGAAATAATGAAACCTCAAGGATTACAGGCATTGGGAGCATCATCTTGGAAACTAATACAGGTTGTAAACTCATTCTCAAGGATGTGAGACATGTACCAGATATCCGCTTGAACCTGATCTCAACAGGAAAATTAGATGATGAAGGCTTTCACAATTACTTCAGTGATGGTAGTTGGAAGCTCACCAAAGGGTCTCTAATTGTAGCTAAGGGAAGAAAGGAAAATACGCTTTCCTTAATGCAAGCAAAGTTAAGTAAAGGGGATTTGAACTTGACAGATGATGCTACTGTAGAAATGTGGCACAGACGGCTTGGGCACATGAGTGAAAAAGGGCTCCAGATGCTTATGAAGAAGAAGCTTCTACTAGATTTGAAAGGTGCTTCTTTAAAACCATGCACTGGCTGTTTTGCTGGTAAACAACATAGAGTTAGTTTTTAAAGAAATACACCCAGTAGAAAAGCTCATATATTAGATCTAGTTCATACAAATGTGTGTTATATGAAGGATTTGTCAATGGGTGGTGTAATGTATTTTGTTACATTTATTGATGATCACTCTAGGAAGCTTTGGACATATGCCTTGAAGTCCAAAGATTAGGTTTTGAATGTATTCAAACAGTTTCACTCTAGAGTGGAGCGTGAGACTAGTAGGAAGTTGATTTGTGTCAGGGCTGACAATGGTGGGGAGTACAGAGGCCGTTTGAACAGTATTGTGTTGATCATGGGATAAAACTGGAGAAGACAGTTCCAAAGACACCACAGCAGAATGGTGTTGCAGAAAGAATGAATCGCACCATCACTGAGAGAATGAGGTGCATGATCTCAGGCCAAGTCACCTAAGTCATTTTGGGTGAAGCTATGAGAACAGTTGTTGACTTGATAAATCTTTCTCCCTTATATGCTTTGGATGGTGATATCTCAGAGAAGGTCTGGACAGGTAAAGATATTTCTTACAATCACTTACAAGTCTTTGGTTGCAGGGCGTTTGTGCATATTCCAAAGGACGAGAGAGCAAAGCTTGATGCCAATTCCAAGCAGTGTATCTTCCTTGGATATGCACATGATGAGTATGGATACAGATTGTGGGATCCTGTTGATAAGAAGACTATCAGGAGCAGAGATGTGGTTTTCATAGAAGACCAGACAATTGAAGATATGGAAAAGACTGAGAAGCCAGCATCCTCAAGTCAGATTCCCACAAATGTAGATCCCGCACCTTTATCTGATCTTACTGATGGAAGAACTGTGGAGGACACAGGTAATGAGTTACAAGAGCCACAGCAGCAGGCTGAGGTGAGGAGATCTTCAAGAGATAGAAGACCATCAGTGAGGTATAGTCCAGATGAGTATGTGATGATTACTGATGGGGGAGAACCTTAGTGTTATGAGGAAGCAATGACTCATGACAAGAAGAAAGAATGGTGAAAGCCATGCAAGAGGAAATCAAATCCTTGCATGAGAACAAGACCTATGAACTAGTTGAACTGCCTAAAGGCAAGAGACCTCTAAGAAATAAATGGGTGTACAAATTGAAGACTGATGAAAGTAGCTCACAGCCAAGGTACAAGGCAAGGATGGTTGTAAAGGGATTTAGTCAGAAGAAGGGGGTCGATTTTGAAGAGATTTTCTCACTAGTGATGAAGATGTCATCTATTAGGGTTGTGCTCAGTATTGCTGCTAGAATGAATCTAGAGGTTGAGCAGATGGATGTGAAGACAGCATTCCTTCATGGTGATCTGGAGGAAGAGATTTTATATGGAGCAGCCTGAAGGGTTCAAGATCAAGGGGAAGGAGAATCTTGCTTGCAGATTGAAGAAAAGTTTATACAGACTGAAACAAGCTCTAAGGCAGTGGTACAAGAAGTTTGAGTCCTTCATGATTGATCAGGGTTATATCAAGACTGCTATAGACCATTGTGTCTTTATTAAGAAGTTAACCAGTGGTGAATTTATTATATTGCTACTTTATGTAGATGATATGCTGATTATTGGCAGGGATGCCAAACAGATCAAAGAACTGAAGATTGCATTGAGTAAGTCTTTCTCCATGAAAAACTTAGGACCCGCTAGACAAATTCTGGGTATGAGGATTATTAGAAATAGGAAGAGCCAGAAGTTGTGGTTAACACAGGAGAGGTATATTGAGAAGGTGTTAGAGATATTCAACATAAGCAAAGCAAAAGCTGTCTACTCTCCACTTGCAGGTCACTTCAAACTGAGTTCAGCTCAGTGTCCAAAAAGTGAAGCAGACAAGGAAGATATGAAGAAAGTCCCATATGCTTCAGCAGTGGGAAGTCTTATGTATGCCATGGTGTGTACCAGGCCTGACATTGCTCATGTTGTAGGTGTGGTGAGTCACTATCTCTCAAATCCAGGCAAAGAGCACTGGACAGCAGTTAAGTGGATTCTTAAATATCTTAGTGGCACTTCCAGGTTATGTTTGCAGTTTGGCGGTGACGATAAATCTGCACTAGAGGGGTTTTCAGATGCTGACTTTTTAAAAGGGTTTGGGTCAAGAAAGGAAGAGTGAAGCTTTTACTATGATAGCGAGCGCTTACTCTAAAGTAGAACCCGATGTTCCACTCCAGGTCAAAAACATTGTGTTGGGGATATTGGATCGGATGTGATAGAGTCAAAACATTTTAAAACTGAAAAGATTACACTAATGACAACGCGTAAATATGATAACGAAGGCTCTCCCCAATGAGAAGATTGTTTACTGTAGGAAGGATTGCAGGAGTGATGGAACCCCCCTAAAATTGGAGGGGGAGTTTGTTGGGGTTTATAGATCCAACACATATGGGTCTTTACCAAGGGTATCAAAAATATATGAAGTATACTTGGATGAAAGAATGTTAAGCTTGAAGAAAATTGACGAAACCAAGTGAAACAGGGGAAGTACACCGGCGTGTATTTCCAAAAGCACGGGGTGTGTTTAGCTTGAAAAACCAACAGAAGCTACCCCACACCCCTTGCCACGGTGCGTGGCAAAGGGCGTATGAGACCAGAAGCAAAAGATAAAGCCACCACGCCCCTAAATATGGGGGCGTGCCAGCTTCAAAGGATGACCAAAGACCACCACTCCCCTTGCCACGGGGCGTGGTGAGGGGCATATGGAGCCCCGACATATTTTCTCTGACGTTTCCCTCTCCTCCAATGCTAGCCAATATATATATTATATAATGAGAAACACAGAGAGAGATATAGTGAGAGAGGACAGAGAGGTTATTCCTAAACCTAGAGAGAGTTCTAGAGAAAGAAATCTCATTGTATTTGATCCACCGGTTTGTAGTGAGACTGAGTAATCCACTAGTTGAGACTAGTGAAGAAGAGTGTAACCTATTACTTTGATAGTGGAAGAATTTGTGTGCGGCGGTCCCATGGTTTTTTTTTCCAAATTGAGGTTTTCCACGTAAATCCTTGGTGTTGATTATTTTTTATTTCTGCAAATTATTACTTATTGTTGTTTGTTTCAATTATTAATCAGACAGGCAAGAGGAAAAGTTCGAATCTTTTCCTAACAAGTTGGTATCAAAGCACCAGGTTTAAAAAGAAAATTAGGGTTTTCGCTACAAATTGAAGTTAGGGTTTTGTGTTTTCAATCACAGACATGGCTGAATCTTCAGGTACGATGATTAAACTCAATTCCACTAATTACTCTATCTAGAAGTCGATGATGGAAGATCTGTTTATACTGCAAAGATTTGTACTTTTTAATCTCATGTGACCAAGGGCTGTATGACTTTATATGTAAACGTGTATCATCGCTGCCCTATGTGACCATTTCGTCCCTATATGATCATCCATGCTATATTATAATAGGATAATGCCAATACAATATTAATCATTACTTGAGAAACCAGCATATAATATAATTTTGACAAGTGGGTCACCTTAAGAGACTTATTAAATTGGTTTATTTGCAATTTGAACTTAGATTAGCTATGTAAATATATCCGTTCATCTTCATGCCCACTACTTGTAAAGTTTCCATACGCTTCAGGACAGTTTAGTCAATAGACAACTTGTGTTAGTAATAGTGACGGTTGTAGTTAAGTAGTTGTATTGGGGAAATTTTATGGTGTAATTATTTAAAAATGGTTATATTATGTGGTTATTTTTTACTGTAAATGAATCATTATTTTATTATAATTATGGGTAATTTACTTTTTAAAAAAAAAAACACCATCAATAGTTTTCATGAAAACTATTAATAACTTTTATTAAGAACTGATGATAATCTCTTTTATTGTAAATGAGCTTTATTTTACTATAATATAATTTCTAAAAAAAAATACCATATAATCAGTTTTGAATTATTACATTGTAAAAGTCCTCATCGGCCAACGTCATATTTAGACCATGCCCACCGGAAACCTTGACATATTATCCTAAGCCAAGCACCCTACCTTTAGAGTTTCTTTGCATTGTAGATGACTTTTTGGCAAAATTAGGGTCCTCTAATAGAGAACCTTATAATGTAAACCTTTCTTTTTAACTCTTTAGTTACTTTTTGAATTATTTTTTGTAATGTAGGTTTCATAAATAATATAAATCAATGTTAAAGAATTTTTTTTAAGAATCTTACACTAATAAAGTGGAGAGGTTCTTAAAATAGAGAGGTTACTAAAGAATCTAGATGGAGTATTTAGGATCGAGATGGTCTCATAATGAGCACATGGATTGCTTAAAAATTAGGGTGCATCTTGAGATGTTCCAAGCAAATAATGAGCGTCCGCCACAACACACCAAACTAATTATAGGAAATGCCAAGTCATCAAGTTTGGCCCTACACACAATGCAGTTAGTTGCTCATGGGTTTTTCTTGTTTAAACTATAATGGAAAAAATCATGCCTTTGTCCATCTTTTGTTAACCCCTATCAATGGAAGCTTTTCTTCATGGGACGAACCTATTAAAATGCCAAATTTCTCCAAATCTTTTCTGCTTCAAAGTCCACAACTGTCAAAACCTCCTGTTTAGACTATTTCCTTGCTTAATAGGCGACGACGACCTAACACCCTGATATTGCCCGAATCTTAGTAGCAAGGAGAGATAAGCCAAAAAACAAATAAAAAACAAAATACCCTCTTTTCAAGTGGTTTTAAGGAAAATGTATTTTTATCTCTCAAAGCTGATTGAACAGGTTCCTCTCTTTATTGCCCTTCTTTGTACTTCATTTGAATATCCTCACTCACACTATGCAACTCCAAAGCATTTTGACCACTTCAGGAAGATGGGCAAAACTTTTGTAATGTTTAGTAACTCAAAAATAATCAAGTTGCTTTCCGTGTTGGAAAAAAGTAGTTGATATGAGTCCGAAGAGTGATAGAGACACTTATTTGCAACGAGATAAGCAATAAGATACTTTGCTGTAAGTTTTTAAAGTTGGATACTAAATTGCTGAAAAAGAAAAATGATAAATTGTAAGGATACTCCAAGAAACTTTGAAAATTGTACTAACCCTCAACGTTTTTAAAAGTTAGCACTTACACTCCTAAAACAACTGTGAAACCCTCTTCTTTAATGAATTGAATACATATGTATCCATTATAGCATATGTGGGGAAAATATAGAGGAAATGTAGGTCAACTCATCAAATGTTGATGCTGACAGGAAAAATGAACCCATCTTCTCTCCCAAAGGCCGGATGTAAACATTCCTTTATGAGGATATGCGATAAACACTTTGGGGATTTTATTAGATGCTGTCTTTTAGTTGTAGTTTTATCATGAGCACAGGTTGCCTTCAAAGTTTCATAATAATGGTCTGCACCTGCCACATTTTGCAAATCTGGATGCAAAAATTTTAGATAAGTCCAGAATTTTAATTATAATGTTGGTTTCAGTTTTTTGTCAGTCTCTTTCTGAAGCTATCATGTTATTCCTTTTCTTTCATAGCAAGGAAATAGTTTTAGCTTCTCCAACGTACTGTTGGTAGAGTAAATTCATTCACCTGATAAATGTAAACCAAGGTGGTAGAGCAAGTTTAGATATAGGCCAGTGGGCAAATTCTTAAGTCCTTGTACTAGCTTATCACCGGAGGGTTTCTTTAGGAAACGTTGTTTGATTTAAGAAATGCATATTTAAGGTACCTTCATTTTTATATTGATCATCCAGAGAGATACTAAACCTTCAATTTTATCATGGAAGGGTTTTTTTTTTTTTAAGATGTTGGGTCCGGTTATGGCAAAACACATCCAATGTTCATTTCCCACTTATTTAATAGAAGTTATTATTAATTTTAAATACAAAATAAGTCATTTTCAATGAATTATTTAAATTTCTTAAAATATTAAATAGCAATTCATAGCTCCAACTCTTGAATTGCTATGCAGTGATCTATTTATTATATTTATTATAAATAATTTTGTTTTTGTAAATTATACCACTCTAGTCCTATTGTCTACATTATAGGTATAAATTAATATTTGGTTTTATTCCAATATAATTCTTTATATTGTTTTTACATCAATTGAACAATATAAATATAAGTAATAATGATTACACTTTTATTCAATTTCTTATTTATTTACAATATAAATTCCCTTTCATTCCATATGATAAAGTGAACGGTTATAATAGATTCATTTTTTTTTTTACATAAGCATCAACATTTGAGGTGACATCTATTTTTTCTAATTTTTTTAGCCCACATCAACTATAATAAATGCATAGATAGCCAACTCATGAAAGAAATGGGTCTCGAAGCTTAGAGGGTGTAAGTATTGATTTTGAAAAAGTTGGGAGTTTATATAATTTTTAAAGTTTTCAAAGGTGTCCCCTGCATTTCTCAAATAAATATATATATTGAAAATTTAGAAAACCTTCTTAGCTATTATATATATTAAAAATTAAATTAAATGCATAAATAAAAACATTGAAAAGGCAAAGAGAAAAACAAAGGACTCGAGTGGTTTTCCATTTCTTTTTCACTTTTTATTTTCCTAGATATTTTTCAATTATTTATTATTTATTAATATAATTTAATAATTTTTTATAAGATAACCATATGATATGTCAAAACTTGTATACTGTATAGCTTAAAGTATAAGTTTCATAGTAAGTACAAAATAATAAGATCGTATATTCATACTCTATCTATGAGAGTAAATTTTAAAAAATTTATATCCCAAACCTAATATATATATATATATATATATATATATATATATATATTTATTTATTTATTTAAAACCCACTCGATTAAAATAGTATATAAATAAATATCCTATAAAAATAAGATTACCTATTCACCCTTTATTAAGAACAATAAATCAAAATTATAATCCAAAACAATTGTAAAAATAATTAAATAGCATTCTTTTGTTTCATTTGGTTCAGGTTGATTGGTTTACGTCAATCCAAAAGTTAAGTGATCGACCTTTAGGCTCTCAGAAATGATGAGCATGCGATGGAAACAAAGAGAAAGAAAATGAAAGAATGAGCACGAATCAAGCAAAATAAAAGAAGGAATATTGTACACATTTGAAATAAGAGAACTATTACGGGGAAATAAAGTTTTTTTCTTTTTTTTTTTTCTTTTTGTCAGGATATGTGGAAATAAAAATTGAATATATAGCATAAGAAGCGGTGAAAGTAAGCGAAGTCGATGCACAGCTTTTTGCTCACAAGTCAGATGGTCCCAAAAAAATATAAAAAAATAAAAAATGAAATAATAAATAATAATACAGCTTTACTCATGCGTGAAGGCTTCTTAATTTTTTTTTTTAAATTTAATCTCTATATAATAAATTATTAAAATTATAAAAAAAAATTGATAACATTATAATAATATCATTATATTATTTAAATTTTTAAAAATCTTAAATTATTGATTTATAAATCAAAAAAAAATCAAAAAAATAAAAATTGAGAGGACCCATTTCCATAATACACTATTAAAATAACACAAATCTGATTTTTAGTCCCTTCCCCTGTAAGATGTAGAGTTAAAATAAAATTTTTCACTTAATTCACTCCAATACGGAAAAATGATAAAATGGTGGAACATTATGAACTTAAATCCCCTTCAGAATCAATTCTGTCCCTCGAATGAAAGTGAAGCCCTCTGAGCATGATCTTAGTGAAGTATTCAGAAATCAGATGGCCGTAATGGCAAATTGCACTTAGTCCCTTCTTGAAATGCAACAAATGTACTAAGTAACTCAAACATTTTATGAAATTGTATTGCATCTTTCTTTTTCTTGACCTGCCAATTCCTTCATATTTTTTTTATTCGATTAAGCATGGATAACGGATTGACATACATATCATCCAACTTTTTTTTTTCCTGAAAGTGCAGATCAAGCATATCATCCAATGTGATCAAACTAAAGCCAATGAAATTGAAGTTGGATTACAGGGATATATATTACTTTCACGTTTCTAATGTTGGTCTCAAAATTTCATTTATGTTACTGCGTCTTTGGATCTTAAATTTGATTGATAAGGGTAGCTCCGTGCACTATTTTTTTTTAACCCTTTTTATTAAACATAAACAAATATAGGAAAAAAAAAGAAAAAAAAATACAGAAAAAAATGCCATAAAAAGAAAAAAAAATAATAATGAAAAGTGCTTCTGACCACCCTAAGGCCGAGGAGCTGACGGAAGACGGCCTGAGTAGTTCTACATTCCACATGATTGACATCATAGAGCACAAGGAATCTTCCGATGCACAATTACACATAAAATAATTAGCTCCAAGTCAAAGGAAAATTTTCCTAAAAGCCGGAAAGTCTCGATTCCAATCCCTTTTTCATGTGTTCCTTGACTTCTAAGGATTGCAATTAGTCCTTCACATTCAACAACCACTTTCCTCCATCAGAGGATTGGATAGCCATTCAGTCAAAAAGCAACAGAAAAATATAATAGAAAAACATAATGGAGCTAGATCTCTAATCATATATGAAGGTATCGATTTACTGTAATATCAATGCATACTATACGAGATTGTGCAGCAGTTTTATTGATTAGGAGGGTTAATTGTTTGAAGATCTATTCGAGCCCAGCTAACCTTAGCTGTTTCTATCATACTATACTAATAGTGATCTAGGATGACAGAAGATGATGCACTATTGGCATTTCTCATGTGATCCATCACATGAGACAAGTTTAATTTTTCTAGAGATTTGCAGAGCCATCAGAAAAATTATATTTTTTTTTTCCTTTTCAGTACAATACATCACATGATCAGCTGCTTCCAAGTTCCAACATATTAAACAACAAGATAGAAAATTAATAAAATGCCCAAATGTGCTACAAAAATGTCCCTGTTCCAGCAGCAAATGACAGGCTTCTATTGCAGAAAGTCCTCGAAGGTGGAAATCCCTATATTTATTCCCAATTCCTAAATGATCTGCTACGAGAGTAATCGATCCTTTAGTTCAATTTGCCCACATGTTAGAGATCTAATAGGTAACTACACGAGAAACTAGATCTACATAACGTGCTTCCTCAAACAAAAGCTCGAAATGCGCATGTGACATTTCATTGCCGCTTCCCTTTGAGGGCAAAAAAAAACTTTGCTTAAATTAGCTTCCTGTATTTTCACCTATCAAAAACTTCTCTTCTTCCATCTATAACCCAAAATGAGAAGCTCTCACCCAGTTTTCATGCGGTTTTATCCTTGATTCTTGTGTATTTCCTGGTATTATCCCTGCAAACAGTCCACCAAGAGACACGAGACCATCAAAGACATAAAAGTCATCCAAGAAAAAATGCGACTATTCTCTAGCAGTACCACACTTGTTGCAAGCTCTAGTGATTTAGATCATGCAGCAAAAGATACAGAAGAATCTGTTTGAGGCTAGTCTAAAAAGAGCACCGCTGAGCAAATCGAACCCGAGCCACAACAGAATGATGCGAAGATCATGGCATGCTGAGGGAACAGACAAGAAAGAGAGATCGCAACTGGCATTCTCTTTCTACATTTTTTGGCTTTCTTTTTCTCTTTTCCTTTTCCCCCATGTTGAGTAGTTAGGTAGGAACCAGGATGTTAGATCTTTGAGATTAAGCTTAACTGCTTAGCTTTGCTGCAATTTCATGATTTTAGTTACAAAGTTCAAAGTTTCGGTTTGTATGTATAATCAAGAGAAACTAGGGGCAAATGTAATGTTGATAGAAATCTGAAAAGATTCTGATGATGTCCTCACTTAAATTTGATTATCTCGCTAGTAAACTAACCTTAGTCATTAGTTATGTTTCCACTTACATTTTTTTTTTGTGGCGTCATAGACTAGTTAATTTACTCTAACTCAGGGAAGTTTACATGGTGTTAATCAGAATGCAAGAAAAACGTGGATGTTTTAAAAAAATTTCGATCAAGATTTTACATTTATCTTCTCTTTGTTTTCTGCTTCAATAATAGCCTCCTGCAAGCTAGAGATTGGAGAGGCACACAATCCACGCGACAGTAGAAGATCGAGCCGTAGACCTGGACCTGGACCGGGGCCTATATAGAGGTTCAGAGGTGTTCTGGGTCTGGGCCACAAAGTCATTCGCCTCTTCTTACCTGTGATATGCTATGGTTTTTTTTTTAAATTAAAAATAATTATAGATCCCATAGTAGGGATATCTTAAAATTCCACGGATGTAAGATCCATGTGGTGGAGTTAAAAAAAACATTGACTGAAATTACGAAAATTTTGCATAATTCTACAAAGTGGGAGTAATTTTATTAATTAGAGTGGAATATAAATTTTAGAGTTCTTTTATGGACTTCAAATAAAATTATAAACAATAAATGATTTTATAAAATATGTAGTGTTTTTATAAACAATTCAGTGCCCGACATTACCATTAAAATGTTTATGACAAATAGTATGTTAAGAAAATTTGAGTGAAATCACTTGTTTTTATGAACGTAGGGAAAATTATGAAGATCATCTTGTGTTACGCATATTTGAGTGAATTCAAAATTAATGAATTTACAAACGTTCAGCACCTTTAGGACATACGTGGAGATTTTAAGTGAAAAAGGAAAAAATTACGTTACCAGACTTAATGGCTCATAAAGTTTAGAGAAATTACGAACTTTTATATGAAATTACAACTATAAAATAAAATTACAAACATTCAATCTAGTTATGGAAATACGAAGATTTACAAAGTGTTAAGTAGATAGAAAAGGTCTCAGTCAACTTACTGACTTTATATCAATTTACGAACACATGGTATTTTATGAATCTCCAACTAGAGTTATGAAATATAAGTGGAGTTACAAAAACTAAAGTTATTTTACAATATTATGTGATATTACAAAGCTATAAAGCTTAATGAAAAATCAAATGTACAAATCTTGAATAAATTTACGAATTTTTAAGTAATTTTATGAATATTTAAGGCAATTTTAAATATTGAAGAGTTTTTAGGAACTTAAGGCAATTTAGAAACTTATTCTATTGAGTGAAATTATTGAATTTAAATACATTATGCAAAGTTACAATTTTAAAAGGAGTTATAATTATTGAGGATAATTACATGCTTAATTTTATTGCATTTTGGAAACTTTAAAAAAGAAAGGTATTTTACGAACTAGGTAATTACGTTACAATTTCACAACAAAATTACAAACTTTTCATTAATAAAAAATTAAAAATTACAAAAAAAATTAAAAGAAAAATTTTGAATATCAAAATTAAAAAAAAAGGAAAAAATAAATATATTCGTAGCCACTCTAATGATAGAAGGTGCTAGCTCCCACTAGCTCAATACCCTATCCCTTAAACTAGTTGTAGCTAACTAATCCTAGCCTTGAGATGACTAGATAATGGCCATGTGCTTTAATGGGTTGCAACATATCATCCTAAATTAAAACAAAAAAAAAAAAAAGAAAGAAATCTCACTTAAAACCTGATAGGTCACTGTTAAGTACAACTCGATTGCCAAATGTCAAGTTTTAAGCAAGATTTTCTCTTTATTTTTCTTTTAATTTGGAACAGTGGGCATCATGTCACAAGTAGTTTTCCCGAAGCCCATCATCACTTTTGCAATATAGAGTGCAAGCCCATTGTATGCAAAACCTACAACCAAGGTCCAATCAATTACTAAGAATCTTCTATAAGAGTCCAAACACTTGGTAAGTGGGGGATACTTGAGATATTTAGATAGGATTTTACATTAGTCGTTAGATCGAATAAATCATGACCGTCTATTGATAGAGGCCTCTTGTATATAAAGCAGAGTCTCCCTTATTTGTATTCCATTCATAAATACAAATATTATTCTTACTCTAAAGTGTCTTTCTTCTTCTTAGACATTCTCTTTAGTAAGTGTATTTTTGTATTTTATAGATAGGAAGGCTTACTTAGTTTCTCTACAAATAGCTCGGAGAGCCTAAGTGTCTCATATGACAATCATGACATTTGGTATCAAAGCAAGTTCCTAGAAGAGATGGAAGGAAAGCTTATGTCTGAGATCTCAGTTAAGTATGTTGAAAGCTCTTTGACTCCTTTTATAGATGAGAAATGCTCTCTTCAAAGAATGTTCTAGGGAAGCAAAGCCTTTATGGAAGTTACAATGGCTAAGGTGGAGCTAGTCATGGCTGACATGGTAAATTGGGTTTAAGGAGTTGAGGAAGGCTTGGAGAGGTTGGAGAAGAAGCTAACCAGCGAGATGCTGACTACTTTGAATCGAGTCTTAGGTGATTTGCAGAGTAAAGAATGCTACCTTAGTAGAGATGGTCAAATCCTTGAGGAAAGAGCTAAAGGAGTTAAGGGGCTGGGTGCAATAATGTTATAAGGTCGAATATAGATCAATCCAAGTAATGGTAATGGCATAGGTGGAGGTATCCAAACATAAGAATTTCAGTGGTTCAAGAATGCAAAGGAAACAAACAATTTCCTTTAAATCCTAAAGTAGTTCTTTGATACCATTAAGCTATTAGATGATAGAAGTAGCTCAGATGTTCTTAAATGATGTGGCCACCCTATAATGGAGGAGACAGTCTGATGCAACCAAGTGAGGAGCTAGAGTAATTAGGACTTGGAAAGAATTTAAGGCTGTGTTAAGGGCCCAGTTTTTATTCAAGCAATGTAGAGCGGAGGCTCGAACGAAGTTAAGTAGGTTAGAAATAAGGCATCTATTTAGGAATATGTGCAAAAGTTCTTAAAGTTGCTATTATAAATCTCTAACATCAGTGATAAGGATGTTATATTCGCCTTTTATGTGGCCTACAAAGGTAAGCCCAAATAGAGTTAGAAAGGTGTGGAGTCCAAACCTTAGCCCAAGCCATGGCAACTGTTGAAGGCCTAATAGAATTCCAACCCAATGAGCGGTCTAAGAAAGTGGTAAAAGAAGGTAGCCAAGAAACAAGTGGGGAGCTTAAGTGGAGAGAGACTCCAGCCTAAGGAAGAATAATGGTGGATTTCCCAAAGAGATAGAGTCCCTATGGATGAAAGGGAATATCTTAGGAGAAGCCAATGTGTTTCCTTTATAAGGGGCCTCATCATGCTAGAGAATGTCTAGTTAGAGACCAGTTTGCAACCCTTGTTGCAAAGGAAAATGAGGATGAGGATGTTTGAGTTAATCACCAACTTAGGGCATTAAAGTGGTAGTAATAGAGATCGGGACGCATCCAACATTCGGAAGCTAGTTAAAGCCAATGATCCTTTACAAGGTATCGAGGGTCCTATGACACGATCATGGACTAAGCGAATGAAGGAGGCATTGCAAGGATTGATTATGGAACTTCAGGAGCAAGAGGTAATTCGACACAACTCTAACATAAGTCCTAAGCTCATGAATATCATATATCAAAGTGGGGACGAAGCGGAGGACATTAGCAATGGATAGACGACCTTATCGTTGTTTTTATCTTTTCATTTCAAAGCTGGCCCTAGATGTATTTAAGCCATCAGCTTATAATTTATGACCATCATAAACTCCTTGGTAGGACATTTGAAAGGTCACATCCAATTTATAATTTATGACCATCATAAACTCCTTGGTAGGACATTTGAAAGGTCACATCCAGCTTATAATTTATGACCATTATAAACTCCTTTAGGGAGGACATTTGAAAGGTCATTATCAGATATTGAATGAAAATCATTTAAAGAGAATTCTCTCTTCCTTTAGTTCTGGTAATAGAACTACCTTAGGTTTCTTCATCTTAAACACTTGGAGAAATCGATCTTGATAGCTTAGGTTCTAATCGGGGGTTCGATTGGGGTCGGGTTACGCACAATACTTGATTCAATTTCGATTCTTGGGCTTTGAATCCTCTATTAATCGTTGGGTCTTAGATTAATATCTAAGGTTCACGTCATTTGGTATCAGAGTCAAATTCATTGAATCGGGTTATTTCTATCCTTGTTCATATATTTATTTGTAATTGATTGTGTGAATTCTCTATCCAAGTTTTAAAAAAAAAAAAAATGTTCGTAGAAATTTGGTTCGTCAATTCCATTGTTTACTTTTCTACTGTTGCTTTTGTTTTACATTGGCCAATTCCTAAACTCAATTGTTTACTGTCACATTTGCCATCCCATTGGCCAATCTATATTTCTATCAATTATTGCTGTCAATTCTGGTCGAGGAGTTTTATCCTCCCAAATTGCAATTCCATGCGTGATTGATTGATTCAAGGGAACAAAGAACCTGGTTGTTTAGAGTTTAAAAAAAATTCATATTAAAAAAAAAAAGTTGCTGAATATTGAGTGAGTTTCCGTTATTGTTCTAGTTTGTTTATTAGTTGTTCTAGTGAATTATTTTCCTATCAAATTCATTCATTTTCCATATCGGTCATTGAGTTTGTCGTTTTTTACTTCTTGTTAAATTTCTAAGTTGTCACATTAATTTATCCTAGTGGTTTATTTAAAGAAAATTCATTGAGTCAGTTCTAGAACAAGGGCTTGTAAAGGAAAAGTAGAGTGTGAGATTAATATCGTGAGAAGTCCCAAAATTTGTGTTACACACGAGTGAATTTTCATCTTTGAGTGTAAACACATGAAGGAGTGAATTGTGAGGCCTTGTTATACTATTATTACTAACGTTCTTTGTTGCAATAAACATGTCTGGTCAAAGTTCTCCTAACAGGGATAAAGGAGTAGGAGATAATAAGTTGATGTTTCATGCGCTATTGAGTGAGTTGAGAAAAATGATAAGGGCTGAGTTGGAGCCAGTCCATCAAAGGATGGAGCAAAGTAGGGAGCCCACGGGTAGCACTACAGCGGGTCAAAGATCTAAGAAGCTTCTGAGGAGGGGAGTGAGAATGGAATTGGAAGAAGATACTAAAGTAGGAGAGTATAATTTTGTGATGGGGAGAGATAATACCCAAAGGAGAGCTATAATTTAGGTAGTATAAAGATGAAAATACCTTCCTTTCAAGGGAAGAATGACCTAGAATTATACTTGGAGTGGAAGCGAAAGGTTGATCACATATTTGAGTGTCATAATTATTCAGAGGATAAGAAGATTAAACTTGCAGTAGTCGAATTCACTGACTATGCGAGTGTATGGTGGGATCAACTGGTTTAAAATAGAAGACGATATGGGGAGAAACTTGTCAGCACATGGGATGAGATGAAAACAATCATGCAGAAGAGGTACATTCCTACTCATTATTTTAGAGATATACATAGGAAACTGCAAAGCTTGACACAAGGGTCCAGAAGTGTAGAGGATTACTTCAAAGAGATGGAAATAGCCATGATTAGAGCTAAAGTAGAAGAGGATGATGAAGCTACAATGGCTAGGTTCATTAATGGATTGAATAGGGAGATTGCTGAGTATATAGACATTGAGGAATTGTTGCATAAGGCGATCAAGATTGAGAAGCAGTTGAAGGCAAAGAGTACTTTAAGATATAATCCAACTTCAAGTTCTTCCAGGTATAATTCAACTTCTAGTGCTTCATGAAGTCGAATTGGAAGAATAATAAATCATCACCAAAAACTAAGGAGGAAGAGAAGGCTAAGGCACCAGCATCCTATTCGAAACGTAACACTGAAACCAAATCTACTTCTAGATTACATGACATTAAGTGTTTCAAGTGCTAGGGATTTGGGCATATTGCATCGCAGTGTCCAAACACTAAGGCAATGATCCTTTTGGAGAGTGGTGATGTGGAGAGTGTGAGTTCAGGGGATGATGGGATATGGGAAAGGGCCTTAAAGGGAGAGTTTCTTGTTTCCAAGGGGGATTCAAAAAAATTAAACCCAAGAAAAGGGGGTGAAGTGCAGGAGAAAATTTTTCATCTAGATGCCTGTAAATAACAAGGTGTGAGTTTGATTATTGGGTATGGTAACTGCACAAATTTGCAGCACGTTATTGGTAGAAAAATTTAACCTTTAAAATTGGAACATGATCAACCTTTAAGTTGCGTGGTTGAGTGAATTTGGGGGGGTTAAAATGACCGGGGGGTATTGGTTTCTTTCTCTATGGGGAAAAACCGTATAAAGGGATTTTGAAGTGGGACCTATGAGGCTTGGACATATTGTTGGGACGACCCTTGGAGTTTTATAGAAAGGTCACCCATGATGGGTTTTCATAATAGGTAAATTTCCCTTTTTTCCCAAAAAAAAAGACAGGTGGGTTTTTACACCCCTCAATCCTTTTTAGGTTTGGAGGGTCAGTTGAAGGGTTGCTAAGAGTTTAGAGAGAGGGGGAAACAAAAAAAAAAAGTGAAAAAGGAAAAAAAATTTGAGCCATGAGAGGAAAGAATTAGAGGGAAACACGAGTGAAATTGGCAAGGCAAGTGAGATTGAAAGTTCCTTGAAAAGGGAAAACGGCAATTAAATTGTACCCATGAAAGGATGTTTATTTTTCCACTAAAACAATTTTTTGGGGGGTGGGGAGCGTTTTTTCCCCTTTTGCAAGGGAAATTTTCTAAATTGTTTTCCCAAAGGGAAAAACCTAGTGGATTTCCTCCATTGAGAGGGATTAAACAAAATTGAATCGTTCCCCAAATCCTCAATTCCAAATAAACCAGCATATAGAGCAAATCCAAAAGGGGGGCAAAGGAGATTCAGAGGCAAGGAAGAGTTTGGGAGGGAAAGGGGGGTTTGTTAGAAGAGCCTTAGCCATGTTCTCCCTTTATTCTGGTTCCAAAAAGGATGGATCATGGGTAAATTTCTGGATTTTTCGAGCCTCAACAAAATTAAGTTAAGGGACCAAAATCCCATACCCGGCTTGGGTGATAAATTTTGATGACGGGAAAGGTGCGTGTTTGTTTTTAAAATTGATTTAAAGTTTGGGTTTTTACCAAATCCAAAGAGAGAGGGAGACGAATGGAAAACCCCTTTTTAAAAACCAAAATATTGGGCTTTATGAGTGGTTTTGGGAATGCCTTTTGGTTTGACAAAAACACCAAAAAACCCCTTTTGGGTTAATTTAACCATGTTTTTCCCTCCCTTTTATAGGGAAAAATTTTTTGTATCTATTTTGATGAAATTTTTTTCTACAGTTAAAAATCAGAAAAAAACTTTTAGGGGGTTTTTCAAATGGTTTTTAATGTTTTTAGAGAAAAAAAGGGTTTTTTGCAAATTTAAAAAAGGTACCTTTTTTATTTAAATCTGTGGTGTTTTTGGGTTTTGTTGTAAGGGGAAGGGGGGTTTTTTTGATGAGGAAAAAGGGGAAAGGCAACCCAAGGGAAAGGCCAACACCTAAGAAAGCTAATTTGGGGAAGAAGCTTTCATGGGTTTAACAAGCTTTTATAGAAAATTTGTAAAGGGGTTTTAAATTCTATACTCTCCTTTAAAAAAAACCCCTTTTAAAAAAATGCTGAGTTTAGGGGAAAAGAAAACATGAGAAAGCTTTCAAAACTTTTTAAAGAAAAGTTTACCCAAAGCACCTTTCCCCTTTTTCTCCCCAATTTTGAAAAGGTTTTTAAAAATTTAATGTGATGCTTTAGGAAAGGGAATTTGGGGTTTTAAGCAGGATTTCCCAAACCAATTGCTTTCTTCAACAAAAGCTTAATGGGGCGGCATTGAACAAACCTACCAAAAAAGATTTGTGAGGACTTTTTCAAACTTGGCAGCACAAAAAATGGGCCCCAAAGGGGTTCAATTTTCCATTCAAATCATGAGAGCCCAAAATTTTTGAAACTAAAAATAAGTTTTAACAAAAGGTTTCTAGGGGATGGAATTTAAATTTAAACTTTTTCCCTTTTGTTTTCAAATACAAGCCGGAAAAGAAAATGTAGGGCTGATCACTGTCCAAGGGGGTATTTTTTTGACCCCCTTTACATACAAAATTGGGTTGGGTTTTATTTTATTAAAAAAATTTTTATGAAAATGATGCTTTATTTTGGCAAGTGTGGGTCGTTTTTGAGCATGCATATGCTGATTTTTTAAGGGGAGGGGTTTTTGTTTTTAAAAAAGACAACATGCTTCCTAAATGTTCTTTCAGGGTTTGTTAGGAAACACATGGGGGGGGGACTAATTTTGGGGCACTTTGGATTTCAAAAAACTTTGGACATTTTGCATGAGCATTTTTTTTGGCCCAAGATGAAACTGATTGGGAAGTTTTGTGGGAAAAATCCTTTTGTGTGTAAACGGGGCAAATCAAAATAATGCCACGGGAGAATACATTTCCTTTCTATTGGACTTTTTGTTTTTCTGGGTTTTTGCCAGATCTAAAAGGGAAAGGTTTAGCATTTTTTTTGTTGTTGATAGGTTTAAAAAAATGGTTTATTTTAAATTTGCCTGTTCTAAAATTAATAATGAAAACACATTTTGCTGATTTATTTTTTAAAAGAAATTGGGGTTTTGCAGGGCCTTCCAAGATCCATAGAAAAGTGATAGGGATGTTAAGCTTCTCAGCCATTTTTGGCGCACTTTGTGGAACCGTTTGGGGAACAAAAACTTTATTTTCTATTGTTGCAATCCTCAAACGGGGGGGTCAAAGGGAAAGTATTAAATTTAAGGACCCTTTCACAATTTTTTCTGTTTTTTGAAACAGAACAAAAACAATGGGAAAATTGTTTGCCTCATGTTAAATTTTTGCAAACAATAAAGCTTGATTGCTACCCCATCTCCCATTTGAGATTTGTTGGTTTTCCTTTTTACTCCCTTAAATATTTTAAACCCCTTTCCTCCTAAAAATTTTTTGATTTATGGAAAGAGAAAAACAAAGTTATTTGGGGGAAATTTCTGCCAAAACTGAGCTAACCCTTAAAAAAAAAAATGAGCACTATGCTCGACAAGCAAACAAGGGGCGTGTCAAACTTACCTTTCAACCTGGAACTGGGTTTGGTTACATTTGAGAAAAGAAAGGTTTCCAAACAGGGGGGTCCAAATTACATCCCCCGGGGGGACGGTCCTTTTAAGTGCTGGGCCATCCAAGAAATGTTTTCAAACTCGATTTGCCAAGTCAAAACGGTAATGTAAGCGCTACTTTTAAGTTTTTATCCCTTTTGTTATTGATGGGAGGTGATTCCCGGGGTGAATCCTTTCCGGGAAAAGGGGGAAAAAATAGAGATCAGGACCAAACCAACATTTGGGAGCTAGTCAAAAACCAATGTTTTCCCTTTTAAAAAGGGATCCGGGGGCCCCATGACACGAACACGGGCCAAGCGAAAAGAAGGGGGCATTGCAAGGATTTAATTTTGGAACTTCAGGGGCCAAAAGGTAAATTTAAAACAACCTTTAAACAATCCTAACTCATGAATATCATATATCAAAGTGGGAGAAGCGGAAAGGGCCTCAGCAATGGATAACAACCTTACGTTGTTTTTTTCTTTTCATTTCAAAAATTCCTTTGGAAAGTATTTTAAACCCTAGTTATAATTTATGACCATTATAAACTCCTTGGTAGGACATTTGAAAGGGCCAACAAAACCAAAACTTATATTTTAGACCATTAAAATCCCTTTTGGGGACATTTGAAAAGGGCATTACAGATTTAATGAAAAAACATTTGAGAGAATTCTCTCTTCCCTTTGGGTTTTGGGAAAGAATACCTTAGGTTTCCAACTTAAAACCCTTTGGGGAAAAAAGATCCTTTTAAGCTTATTCTAACGGCTTTAAATTGGGGGGGGGTTACCCAATACCTTTATTCAATTTCGATTTTGGGGTTTTAAAACCCCATTGATCTTGGGTCTTAGATCAATATCTAAAGGGTTTGGTCATTAAAGAAGCCCATAACCCAAACCTTAAAGACTATAGACCTAAAGGCACAGGAAGTGTCAAAGTTAAAAGGAAAGGCTTAGGTGGAGAGGTACTTGGAGTTTTCCAAATCCAATCCACTTAAGGAGAAGGTGGATATGAAAGAACAAGAGCCCATGAAGGAAGAGGAAAGTACTTTAGTCCAAGGAATAGAAAACCTTGAGCTTAAAGAAGTATTGAAGGATATCAAGACAAGTTTAGCTTAGGATCCTCAAGCCAAGTTGGTGCTTAAGCAAGGAGGCTAGACTAAGGAGTATTGGATGGAAGATGGATTGCTTTATAAGAAATGACAACGGCTACACATCCCGAACCATGAGGATTTAAGAAGAAGGATCATTGAAAAGCTCCATGACCTAAGAGATCCTAACTCCTATGTCTACCAAACACAGGCTAAGGTAAAAGATAAGTTTCATTAGCCCAAGATGTTAGAAGATATTAGGGCATTTGTTGAAGCTTACCCTATGTGCCAGGTAGAGAAGGAAGAGACCATGGTGGCTATCAAAAGGAAAATCCTTACTAATACCAGACAAAAAGGTGAGAGAGAGGTTAAAGAAGATCCTCTAGGAGCACTTGACATAAAGTTCAAGCCAATTATCTTGTTTAAAGTACTTAGAAAAGTGAAAGGGTCTACCTCCAAGTGAAGCAACCTAAGAAAAGGCTATAAATTGTACACCGGTTGGACATCTAGTAGAGCAATTCTCCAAGCAACATAAGATGATGGAGACATCGTCGATTTAGATAGAGGAGAATGTCACCATTTGTTTCCCCTAAGCCCATCATCACTTTTATAATATAGAGTGCAAGCCCATTGTATGCAAAGCCTACAACTAAAATCGAATCCATTACTAAGAATCTTTGAGAAGAGTTGGACATTTAGTAAGTAAGGATAGTTAAGATATTTAGGTAAGATTGTATATTATCTATTAGATCAGATAGATCATAATCATCTATTGATGGAGGTCTCTCATATATAAGGGGAAATCTTCTTCATTTGCAATCCATCCACAAATATAAATACTATTCTTACTTTAGAGTGTCTTTCTTCTTCTTAAACTTTCTTTATAATAAGTGTGCTTTTGTGTGTTCTTAACAAAAAGGCTTACTTAGTCTCTCTATAGATAGCTCGAAGAGCCTAAGCGTCGCACATAACAATCTTGGAAGCATTCTGCATGTGACATACAACTCAACAATTGTGGTGGGTAATGGGCCAACAAATGATTTTGATAAAACTAATTGTTCCAATTGCTTGCACTTAATTTGCAAGGAAACTTGGTTGCCAAAATTTATTTATTCCTAATAACAAATTGTAAGCCCTACTTGGAATTAGACATTCTTAAAAGGGGAAACCAAGTTATAAGAATTTAACGATATCGAAATTATTACAAAATTAATATGTGAGATGACCCCTAATTACTACTAAAATTGCACCATGCTTAGTTACGGATGCATGATTGAATTTTATTCGATCAATATAAATTGGGTTTTGGTTTATATGACTAGATCACATTTTAAAATTTAATCTATATATCTATATAAAATATGTAAGATATAAAATATAGTCACATGGTATTTATGACATGTTCTTATATATATAAGCATAATATATATAGGGGGGGACACAATTTAGCTTGGTACAATTTGTCCCTTGAATCGAACCGAACCATATATTACGGTTTGGTTATTTTTCTAATCGAACTTAACCATACAATTCATTTGTAATTTTTCTAAACCTAAAAAAAGAAAAAAGAAAAAAAGAAAACCACTTCAATTTGGCTCGATTTATGGTTTGAATTGTTTTTACCTATGTTCTTAATTATTTTTTCTATATACAAGTAAATAAGGCATGAAAAATTTTACTTAGCATAAAAGAAATTTTAATTATTATCATTTCTTTGATATCATTCATTATCTTCAATAACTATTTGATATATTTAAGGAATTTTTATTGTCTCTTTGAAAATAATTACGGTTTCTATATCACTTAATAAGCAAAAATACAAAATCATAAAAGTAGTAAATTTACTTGATGAAAACTAAATAAAAGAATGAATTGAATAAGTAATATAAAATCATCTTTTTTTAAGTATACATTCACTATATTTTTACCACCATTTTATTTTTCTTTACTTCCCATGGTTGATTTGAATTGATCATAATTTTTTTGAACCTAAAAAAAAAAAAAAAGACATTTGGTTCAATTTGTAAAATTTTTTTTCAAAACTAAAAAAAAAAAAAGCAATTTAGTTTGATTTGTATTTTTTTTTTCAAATTCAAAAAGACTACTTAAACCTAATTTATTGTTTGATTTGGTTCAGTTCGGTCCGGTCTGGTTTGCAGTTTAATTGGTTTTTTACCTACCCCTAATGCTTGGTAATTTAAATAAACACCCTTTAATGGTCATGAAAGTTTTTTTAAAAAAAAATTGAATAATGGAATTAACATTATAAAATCTTGGGAATTTTACAATATAGTCATTCAAAATAATTATACTATATAATTATTTTTTTAATTACAATAAATCACTTCAAATTATAGTAGATTAGGCTTATTAGTAGTAAAAATAAAACTATAGATAGCTTTTTTGGTGACTATTAACAGCTTTATTTATCATCAACAATTTTATTTTTATCACTAATAAGCCTCATTTACTATATTCGGAGTGATTTTCTATAACCCAAAGTAAACACATTGTATAGCCAATTTAATTTACTATGCCATAGAATCTCTCTAAAATTTTGTAACATGTTTATCTTATGTTAAATGGAAAATTTCAATAAGTGTCTTGATTTTTGGTGATAAACTTTATATATATATTATATATAAAAAAGAGAGAGAGACATGGATTGTTTGTTTTTTGTTAGTATCTTATATATATATATATATATATATCTAATATGTGTTTTTTTTTACATTAAATGTTTGAGTAATTACCTAATTTGCATATAATCTATTTCTGTTTTAATGGGGATTTATAACGTATTCACTTTCTTAAATGGAATAAAATGGGAATTGAATTGTAATTGAACAAGAATATAATAAATCTATAATAACTATTATATTATTTAGTTGATATAGAAAAAAAAAAGTAAAGAATTAATTAAAATAAAAAATATCTTTTATACCCCTAGTAATAACACAATGTTTATTACAATATTTATGATGGAAAGATAAGGTTGGGGAAAAAATGATCGAACCACGAAACTAACTAAATCAAACCTAACCAATCCATAAATTAGGTTTAAACTGTCTTTTTAAGTTGGAAATTACGAATTGGACCAAACTATTTCCATTTAGGTTTTAAAAAATTACGAATTAAACTGAATAATAAGAAGTTAAAAAAAATGTCAGTTAAAATTTAGAGAATATATGACCAAAAAAAAAAGTATTCCATGTTTTTTATTCAATTTCTCATTTTATTTGGTTTCATCGAATAACTCATTAATTTTTTTTTATTTTGTATTTTTACTTATTGATTGATATAAAAACTAGATTTACTTAGAAAGAGATAATAAAACTTTCTTAAATATATCAGATAGAAATTGAAGATGGCGAATAATAACTGGTAAATGATAATGATTAAATTTTTTTTATACCATTTACAATTTTTTATGACTTAATGACTTGTACAAGGAAAAAAAATTAATACCAAAATATAAAAACGATTTAAACCATAAACCAAATCAAATCAAACCATTATTTTATGTTTTTTAAAAATTAAAACTAAATCATATAGTTAGGTTTGATTTAAGAAAAAAAAACGAACTATAATATATGGTTCAATTTGGTTCTAGGAGCAAATCATACCAAACAGAATCATACCCACTTCTACAGATATACAATATCTAGTGATTGAGGTATCCTTAAGGCAGAGGTATTTATGAAAAGATGGTGAATGAGCAATTGAAATAACAATTCATGAGGATAGATATATAAATTGCTATTCATTATTTTACATACTTGTAACTCATAGAAAATTGCTATTATAGTGTTTAAGATGTAACTAAATGCAGTAATAGCAACATCATATGAAATGAGAGGGAATGGAATAGCTATTCTCCCAAGTGAATATGCAATTAGTTTTTTAATAGAAGTACATGTATAATTTTTATCTTTATCTTTTTTCCATCTCTTTTGAACTAAATACTCACATTCAAGTAGACACCAAATAAATGCCAAACCAATAAGAAAAAAAAATGAGCCAAACACACCTCAAAAGTGTTGTGTTATGGTAAAATATGCAGGCATAATTTCATTATACGATTTCACTTTACACAATAAACATAAAACAGTTAAGGTATAGACATTAAAATGATGAAATATTAATTCCATCAAATAAAGCGAAATAAGTTGTATCACACCATGAATATAGAAGTCGATTAGGTTGAGGATTAAGCCAATTGATTGTAGGCTTTTGCTACAATGGTTTGTTAGATGGGAAAAATGGGTCAATTGGATGGCTTATCAAAAGTGATCGAGGGTTAGTATTGCTTTTTGTAGATGTGAGGATCTAATTGCAGTGGTCACGTACATGCAATGTAAGTCTTATGCTTCATGTAGCCTTAGAGGAGTGGCGTAGCAATGACATGTGGAGATGACTTAAAAATAAATAGGTAGGGAGGCAATGTGCTCATGCAACAAAGGTTGTACGTAAATGAATTGTAGGGAGTAAGCATTATACGAAGAAAGCATCTTGTGCATCATTCCTCATACAAGGTGAGTATACTAATACCTTAATTTATGATTATCACAAGTATACAACCAAGTATTCTCTTATGATAAAAGGGATTCTTGTTAACATTATCAAGTGATGGGAGTAAGTCTTGCTTGATAGACTCAATATTGGTCTCCTACTCCTAAGAAGTGGAGTCAAATGTGATGAGATCCATGATGAGAGCCAAGCCGGAAGAAGAAATGTGGATCATCTTGAAGTGCTGCCTGGACCGATCACAAGAAATCGAGCGAAACGATTCAAGGAAGCACTTAACGAGTTGATAAAGGTTGTCCATGAAGCCGGAAAGGATTGGAGCAATCATGAAGTGGATGAATTGGAACAACCATGGGAAGACCCTTCCCTTTTATACAAGTCACACCGGACACGGGTTGAAGAGGGCGTGTACTTTCAAGGCACGGCCGTGTAGGAATATAAAGATTGCACTGAATCATACACACCAGACCCCCGGCTAAAAGGCAGGGCCGTGTAAGGAGACAGAATTGGCACAGAATCATACACGACCAAGTACACAGCCGTGTATCCCCTGCCGGCCAGCTTTTTCTGTTTCGTTTTTTTACGCAACTTATCTAAGCTACGTCGTTTTGGACTTGTTTTTCACGAATTGTAACCCTAGTATAAAAGCTCCTAGGATTTAGAACAACTAAGAATTTACATCTTTGAACATTAAACACTTTGAGAGGGACCTCTCTTGGTTCTTCAAGAACTAAATCAAACTTATCGGATTAATTTCCGTGGGGTTCATCCCGACTTATCAATCGTCTTTCATCCCGATTGTGGCGTCTTCATTTAAAATCAAGGTTCTTGTCTCGCTTATAGACAACGGGTCGCGGTTTCCACTTTAGGTGTTTGGGCGTCTTAGGCAAATGAATTTTTCCCAACGTATTGGTATTGGGTTTCGTCATGGGTTGGCGTGGTTCGTATCAGTTTGGTATCAGAGCTTAGGTTTGTCAAAACATCAAGTTCGGTTGAGGAACGTAATATCAAAAACCCTAACTCCAATCTTTTCATACAATTATCGTATTTAATTTGCAATTGTGTCTTTTGATAGTGTATATCGACTAGGCAAAATTTTTTCAAAAAAAAAAGGTAAAAATCACGAAAAAAAAAAAGAAGACAAGAAAAAAGACAAGAGAAAGGATAAAAGAAAACAAAGAAAAAAAAAAAAAAAATCGGATAGAAAAAAGAGGAAAAATTTCAACCTAAGTTGTTTTGAATTCTACGGAAGGAAATTGGTGTATTCGGGTTTAGTTCCAAAGAATTGAGAAGAGGAAATTTTACGAGTTGATATCATCATTGTTTTGAGAAACACGGTGACTGTGGAACATCATTTGAGCAAAAACACAAAGGGGGAACATGGGGTTAATTTTATATATAATTGTGTTAGTACAACTTCTCTGCGGGGAAAAGCGAGACAAAAACTTAAATGAGAGGGGGAAGGGAGCAGGAAAAATTGAGGCTTGAGGGTGGATGGGGAAAAAAAACCGGGGAAGGAAAAAATTTCAGAACGGTAGAGCAAAGACTGAGCAATCCACAAATTACCCCAAAGGGCAAAGAGGAATCGTTCTAGGAGAGTACCGGGGGGGAGAGAAATTCGGATGATACTTGATGACCTTCGGGGAGTTAAAGATAAATTGGGTCGGAAAGGGAACTAGGGGTTGGGAAAAAGAGGAGATAGGAAAAAAAGAGGATGATCAATTTAGTAGCAAAAAAATAAAATTCCTCCTTTCCAAGGGAAGAAAGACCCCCAGGGAACTTAGAGTGGGGGAAGAAGGTAGAGATGGTGTTTATTGTCCAAAATTAGTGGGAGGGGAAAAAAAGTAAAAAATTTTCTGCCATTGAGTTTTCGGAAAACTATGTGGGTGGGGTAACTAATGTTAATAGGGAAAAGGGGTGGGGAGCCCCTATTAGTCTTGGGAAAGATGAAAATATTGAAGAAAAACGGTTTGTGCCTAATTTTCTATCGTGAATTGCAAACAAGTTGCAAACTCTGAGGGAGGGAAGCCGAAATGTAGTGGTATTTCAAGGAGATGGAATCACTAGAAGGGGAAATGTGAGGAGGGTAGAGAGGCTACAATGGCTAGGTTTTTTCTGGTTAAAGAGAAACCAAAAAGGGGAAATTCACATTAGAAAATTGGAGGATATGGTTCCATGGCATAAAGGGTTGAGAACCACACAAGAGGAAAGGTAGTAGTAATACACGGTTTCCACAGGGTAATGGTTATCCACTTGGAAGACCAACCAAGGAAGAAAAAAGAAAAACCTTTACCCCCCCAAACCAAAAGGGGATGAGGCAAGCGGTTCTACTCCTGGGAACCAAGGTAACCCGAACTTCTACTTCTAGAAAAACGTGACATTAGTGTTTTAAAAGCCAAGGTAGAGGGAATTGAGTCAAGCCAAAAAGGGGGTTTGAATTTGCGGTGAGGAAGTATGAACTGGGGGATAGTGAAGAAATGATATCCCCCCTTTGAGGAAGTAGTATGTGAGGGGCCTGCAAGGGGAAAGGTTAGTGGCAAAAGTGAACGAGCGTTAATGTGCAGGTGAAGGAAAAAGAAAAGGGAAAAAGG
>JBBMOL010002094.1:0-28651 GCA_037954665.1 Laguncularia racemosa
AAATTTTGAGGGTCCATTGTTTGGGGAAAAAGTTTTTTCGGAGGTTTTTTTGATCTAACTCAGAGGATTGTCCAAAAATTTAGGGGGACCCCATTAATATAGATGCGTTTAAAAATTTTCTACCTTAGGAAAGGGGAAAATTAAAAATTTTTTCCCAAATTTTTAAAAGCCAATTTTGATAAAAAATTTTTTTGAGTTAGTTTTTTTTTTTTTTACAAGCAAATTTTTTAAATTTTGAATGGTTTTTTTTCCAACCCAAATTCCCCAAATTTCAAAAAAAATTCTTAAACACTTTTTTCCCTCACTTCAAAAGGGGAAAGGAAAAAAACTAAAGGGATAAGAATTTTCAAAAATTTTTTTTTATAATTCTATCTACTTTGAGCTTTAAAAACCCATGCATTTTGGATAACACTAAACCCTCAGAAGGCCCTGCGCCAAAAAAGGAAGCACATAAAATTTTCAACCCCGTGTCAAAAAAAAGGGGAAAAAACGAATTAGAAGAAACCGCCCCGAAAATTGGTTGTTGGGTTGGTTTCCCGATAAATTGGCAAACATATTAAAAAAGAATAACTATACCCTTTTATGAAAAGATCAAAAATTTTTTAAAAAAGTCAGTAAAAACTTTTCAAAAAGATAAGAAAGTCAGCCCCTAATGGGGGAATTTTTTAAACCCCCCTTTTAAAAAGGGGTTACCCTTTTTGGGGCATTTTCCCCAATTTTTCCCCCCCCAAGGTAGCCATAAAGGCCCCTTTTAAAGACTTTTTCCCCCCATAATTTTGTCAGCCCACTTGGGGGGACTTCCCTAAACTTTCCTTAGGGGCACCCCCAAAAAGGGGAAAACCCTTTTTTAGCTTTTTTGTCCAGGTTAGTTGCCCTTTGGTGGCCTTTTTTCCAAATTTCCCCCCTTTTTTTAAAGGTTTAACCTTAAAGGCCCCCTTTTTTAAAAACATTTTTCCTACCATAGGTTAGTAAAAACCCCAAATTTGGGGGACCCCCTAAACTTTCCCCTTTTTGGGGGCACCCCCCAAGGGACCTTTTTTAGACTTTTGCCCGGGTTTGTTACCCCCCAGATGGCCTTTCCAAAATATCCTCTTTTAAAAGGGCAGCCCCCAAGGGTTTCCCTTTTTTAAAACGTTTCTCTATGCTATGGTTATCAGCCCAAATGGGGCACCCCTTTTTTTAAAAATCTTGTCTCAAAAGGGGGGCTTTTTGGGGCAAAAAATTTGGGGGAAATTTTTTTTCCCGGGTCGGGTCTAAGAAAAAATTCCCCCTTTAGGTTAGTAAACCCCCAAAAGGGGGGACCCTTTCCCCCACACCTATGATTAAATTAACTCAAATGGGGCATTTTCGAAACCATCGTCAGTTGTCAAAGGGGACTTTTCGAATCCACGACGTTAGCCAAAAGGCACTTTTCAAATCTATGATTAGTTAGTAAAAAGGGCCTTTTCCCCAAACTTTCAATTAGTTAGCTCAAAGAAGCACTTTTTTTAAAATTTCCGATTTGTTAGCTAAAAAGAGCACTTCTCAAAAACTTAAAAATTTTTTTAGCTTTGGAGCATTTTTTTTGGCCGATTTGTCAGCTCATAGGGCACTTTCGAAGGTTTTTTCCCAAAAAGTCGCTTTGTCGAGTCAGACGCTTCTTTGAAAGGGGGCCGCTTATAAGAGGTTTCCCTTTTAAAATAATTTTCTCTTCAAGGTTGTTTGTCCAATAAAAACGTTTCCCCATAATTCAATCCTAAAAAATGTTTTGGGGAGTTTTATGCCAATTAGTAAACCCCTTGGGGGGCCTTTTTTTGGGGGATACATTACTTAGTTTTTGGAACCTTTTTTCCCCAAAAAAACCCCAAACCCCACAAAGACCCGTGGGAAATTTTTAGCTATGGAGCATCTTTCTACCAAAAAAATGAATTTCCCAAAAAAACCCGCCCAAAACCCAAAGGGGTTATCCATTCAACCCAAAAAGGCCAAAAATTTGGGGTTTTTTCCCTTTTCTTTGTATTAAATTTTTTAAACTTTTTACAAAAAAGGGGGGAGTTAAAAAACCCCCTTTTTTTCCTAAGGGGGGAATAAAAAGTAATTTCCCTTTTTTCCCTTTTTTTTTCTAATTTTTTAAAAAAAGGGGAAAAAAAAGTTTTAAAAAATAAAAATAAATGGGGGAAAAAAAAAAAATTTTTGGGGGAAAAAAAATTTTGGGGAAAGGAAAAAGGGGGTTTTAAAAAATTTTTAAAATTTTTAAAATTTCAAAAAAATAAAAAAAAAAAAAAAAAATGCATTGCAAAAAGCTTTTTTCGAAAAAAAAATAAAACCCCGAAAGTGGGTAGCTTAGCGGGGTCTTTACCCTGGCCAAAAGGCCCTGCGGGGGGGGGGGGGGGGGGGGGGGGGGGGGGGGGGTTGGTCAAGGTTTAAAAACGCGGGGGAGGAAAAAATTTCCCCTTTTTGGGGAAAATTTTTTTTTTTTCCCCTTTTTAAAGGGCTTTTTCTGTTTTGGGTGGAGGGGGAACGACGGCTGGGGGCCTTTTTTGGGTTTTAAAAACCCCGGCCCCAGATCCCCGGGAGGGGGAAAAAAAAAAAAATTTTTTGGCCCCTTTTTTATTCGTTTTTTTTTTAAAAAACCCCAAATATCTTCAAGGAAACACGATAAAAAATTTAAACCCCAATTTTGGGAAACAAAAACTAAAAAAAATCAAAAATTTTTAAAAAAACCCCAATTTTGGTTTTTTTTTTAAAAAAAAATTTTAAATTTTCTTCGATGGGGGAAAATTTTAAAAATTATCCGGCTCGATTTCGAACCCCTTTTTAAAAAAAGGGGTTTTTCTAAAAAAGAAAAAAACAGGATCAAAAGTGAGAGGAAAGGGGGGGGGGGAAAAAAAAAAAGAATCAAAGTCGCCGGGGTTTTTCAAGACCGCAAAGGCCCAAAAAAGTATTGGGGAACCTTTTAAGAGGCGTTTTGAAGAAAAAACCACTACCCCCGTTGGATTTTCCCCACCCCCCAAAAAAAACCCGGGAAAACGACCCCAAAAAACCCCCCAAAAAGGGCCCCCAGAACGCCGAAAAAAAAGGGCCCCCCAAAAAGCCCCACCCCTTTGCCCCGGGGGCCCCCCCAAAACCCCCCGCACCGACCTGGTTTTTCCCGGAAAATCGGTTTTTTCCCTTTTTTTTTTTTTTTTTTATTTTGTTTTGTTATTTTTTTTTTTGTTTTTTTTAAAAATTTTAAAAAATTTTAAAAAAATTTTAAAAATTTTTTTTTTTTTTTTTGGGGGTTTAAAATTTAATGAAAAAATAAAAAAATAAAAAAAATAATTATTATTATAATAATAAAAATGTAGAAAATTCATAAAGAAAATAATAAAAAACATTAGAAAAATAATAATAATAATTTAGACTTTAAATAGGATAAATAAAAATCAAGGAGAAAATTTTTAATAAAAATAAAAATTATAAAAAATATGAAAAATTAATAAAAACTAATAAAAAATTAAAAATTAATAAAAAATTTAAAAATCATAAAATAAATAAAATTTATAATAGTAGAAATGAGTTGAAAATTAGAGAAAAATGAATTTTATCACTTAGAAAATCATTTTCTCAAATAAATCCAAAATTGGTATTTTTCCTTAAAATTATTATTTTCACAAAATCAAATTATTAACCCTTTAGGCTTAGATTTTTTTAGAAAAATCCTAAAATGATAAAAACATAAATCAAAAGAATTTTATAATTAAAATTCACAAAACATACTAAAGTTTTTCAAGAAAAGTGAACTACGGCTTGTTTGATCCTGAATAGCAGGTACATAGGCACCCATTTGGGGCAACCCTTAAAAAAATAAAAAAATCATTTTCCTAGAATAATTCACTCAAAAATACAATAAAGACAATAAAAATAAAATAAAAGACATTTCTAGATAGGAGTAAATTTTAGGAGATTGGGTGGTAACCGTAAGGTTTTAATAGGTTAGCCTCCGAACTTAGAATCTCTGGTTTTCCCTTTTCCTCTTTTCATAAAAACGAGAAGAGGAAATCGCGACGACTAGTGGTCCAAATTAAGACTAATCCGCTCCATTAGTTTTAATTCAATCTTTCCCAACAACAGTTGGGTGGCGACTCCAAATAAACGAAATTCCTAACTCAAGTCGAGGATCTACATTAGATGAGCACATGGTCTAATATAGATCGGATTAGGAATGAGAAATTCAAAAATTTTAGACTCGACATCAAGTAATGAAACTCAATAATAAGAGTGCTTGGATTCTCATCCTCAAGCACTAGTTTCATAGCAGTTATTGATTCACGAGTCCCTGAAAATCATTCAAATGCTTTGACATATTTGAGCCCTCCCTGTATTTCAAGTTAACTACCCTCCTTATTAAAGAAGTTTTATTTAAGGCAGTTTGCCTCTCATACATCGACTCTAGTTTCTTCCATAGAACATCAGCCCTAGTCTCCTGAGCAACATGATGATACACACTCTGATCAACCCACTGTCTAATATACCCTACAGTTTTCCTATGTAGTATCAACCACTCTGCATCAGATTTATCCTGTGGCTTTGCAGCATCACCACCCAAAGACAAATACAAATCTTTGCAGTATAACAGATCTTCCATCATCGACTTCCAGATAGAGTAATTAGAGGAATTAAGTTTAATCATCGTATCTGAAGATTCAGCCATGTCTGTGATTGAAAACACAAAACCCTAACTTCAATTTGTAGCAAAAACCCTAATTTTCTTTTTAAAACCTAGTGCTTTGATACCACTTGTTAGGAAAAGATCTGAACTTTTCCTCTTACCTGTGCGATTAACAATTGAAACAAACAACAATCAATAATAACTTGAGAAAATAAAAACAATCAATACCAATGATTTACGTGGGAAAACCCCAATTTGGGAAAAACCACAGGACCGCCGCATACAAATTCTTTCACTATCAAAGTAATGAGTTACACACTTCTTCACTAGTCTCACTAGTGGATTACTCAGTCTCACCACAAACTAGTGGATCAAATACAATGAAATTTCCTTCTCTAGAACTCTCTATAGGTTTAGGAATAACCTCTCTGTGTTTCTCACTCTTGTATTTCATCCAACCCCCAAAGGAACACTTATATATATATATATATTGGCCACGAACAAAAAAAAAAAAACAAGTTTAGGACTTACCAGCTCAAGGCCGACGACCTAAGTATCCAACGCTGGCAGCCGGCCTTCAATGTGACCGAGCAACAATGATAAAATAAAGCTGGCGGCGATCCTTTGTTTAGGCCGGTGACCTTGAGCCGGCCTTGCATTGTTTTGCTTGGTTTCGTCAATTTTCTTCAAGCTTAACATTATTTCATCTAAGTATACTTCATATACTTAAGATACCCTTGGTATAGACCCATATGTATTGGATCTATTACCCAACATTTTATTGGTTTCTACTTATCGTTAATCATGCTAAATGGTCCCCCCCCCCCCCCCCCCCCCCATGATTTAGTGTATATTAAAAAAAAAAAGAAAAAAAAACTATATTATATCGAAAGTTGGAAGTTATTTTAGTTTCCAATTACTTTACCATGTTCCATTTGATAACTGCAATAAGCATTTATAGTCATGATTTATTAAGTAGCAGACTAACCATTTGCATTATTATTTTGCACTCTATCTTTGTCTTTGATGTAATTATTACAAAAATTTTAATGTGTAATTACTTAAAAGTATTTATATGATACAGTTATTTTCATAGTTATAATAAAATCTCTTAAACTACAATATAAATATAGCTCATTAATAGTAAAAGAGACTATCAATAGCATTTGAAAAAGTTGTTGAATTTTTTTTAACTGTAAATTATTTCGAATTATGGTAAATAAAACTCATTAGCCTTAAAAAAATGACTATATCATATAATCACTTTTGAGTAACTGCACCAATTATCTATAATTATTCAAATCTCATTTTTCGTTTAATTTGTATTATTTGTATCGACACTTTGTTTAGATTTGGCTCTATGGGTAACCATTAAACTTATATATAGTATATTGATTAATAATTATTGCAATAATTAAAGATACTTTAAATATTGGCTGATTTAGTGTAAATTGTTTATTTTATATTGTGTTGCCAATATTTGTTTGACTCTACTTTATATAAGTACAAATACCTTTAGAGAGCTTGCAAAACACTTACATGAAGCTTATTAGTTATTACGCACCATTACATTCCATAAATTTGCCAAAAGAACCTTATTTAAGACCCAAGAAGCAAAAAAAAAAAAAAAAAAAAATTGAAATGGATCATGTGACAGTCACTACCTAAATTTTGTATTTTTTTTAATTTTATATTGAAAATTTAAAATTATTAAATACCACATTTAATCAAATTTTATTTATTAATTTTTACTCATTGGAAGTGAATGTACTAAATATTATACTTAGTTAAACTTATATTTTTCAAATTTACTATTTTATAAAATAATATTATAAATGTAATATATAAAATTTTAAATAATTTAAATATTTAATAATTTGTGTGAAATTAAAAAAAATTACTAATTTTGAAATTGTACCTTTGAAATTTCATCCGATACATTAGAGCTTAATAGAAGCAAATATGGGCTTTGAGCTCCATACCTCATGGCCTCGCTCTAAATCCTAAAGCCCGTAAAATTATACGAATACACCCGTGATGAAGTTTCGCACCTCATCTTCCCGATTTGTCTTCAATCACCACCAGTAACAAGACGGCCATATCATCAGGAGGAGAGATCGAGAGAGAGAGAGAGAGGGAGCATCTGGTTCTGACAATGGGGGTTGATACAACCACATGGTCACACGCGCTGATGAATATCTCACCGTACACTTTCTCCGCCGTCGGAATTGCCATCTCCATCGGCATCTCCGTCCTCGGCGCCGCCTGGTAACCTCCGATCTCATCTACTGCACTTCCTAATTAGTATAGGTATCATAATATATCCAGACGTTGATTGTTTGTTGATCTCCGATCCGATTTTTCAATTTTTTTGATTGAGATGGGTGATTTAAATTTATTATTATTTTTCTTTTTATGATTTCAGGGGGATTTACATAACAGGAAGCAGTTTGATTGGAGCTGCAATCAAAGTGCCTCGAATCACTTCGAAAAATCTCATTAGGTATTTCAATTCGGTTTTGATAAGAGTATTAGGGCAATCGATAATATCAGAATAAATTCAATTTTTACCTCCTGGTTTTATAAGGATTTCCAAAATTGTATGTTTGTAAGTAAAGACAAGTAGGCTTGGCATTATTCTGTTTTTATCGAGTGCCCCCTGCGTTTATTAGGGGAAAGATTTTAATTTAGAGTTTTCGCAGCAAATCTCAATTGAGATTTTGTGCTTTTGGTTCTTATTTTGGAAGTTAATGTTGGTACTTTTCCTATATAATGTGTTTAATGCTTATATCCTACTGGTCTGTACCCAAAATCGAAAAAAGTAACACACTTGTCTAATGAAACAGCCTATAACTTGATGATTGTTTTTCAAATTACATGTATCAAGTGAGCAGAAATTTAATATAAGACGGCAAAGCTTGCTGCAGATTGGAAATTTAATTATGAGGATGTATTGAGCTGTTGTCTAGGTTGAGAACTTAAAAGAATTAGTAAAGGGGTGTATGTACATGTGAATGGAGGAGATAGCTGGTGCCTGTAACGTGATTGGTTGTGCAATTCAGGTTGATTTCTAAGTGGGGCCTTTCTAGTCTCTAATCAAAATACTTTTTCCAATGGAATACTGAGTTTATGGCAGATTATCAAGGAATCTGCCCAAAGAATCTTATTTGGCCCAACATTAACTTGTATTTGAATTTTTTAGCACGGGCATACCACAAATTTTTCAAATTCTCTGTAAGATACCCATGGGCATATCACAATTTTTCCAAACTCTCTGTAAGATACCGTATTATTACCCTCAATCTAATTTGTTAAAACTTCTGAAATACTAAAACACCATTCTGTTTTCCACTTACTTGAGGATCTCTAAATGTAAATATTATAAGGGTTGTGTGTTCCCGACATGTGGTTCAGATTTAAGGTTGTGCTCTGTGTATAGATGGGTCTTTGGGATTGGGGTTTTTAATTCTGGGGGTCCTAAGCCAGGGTTTGCAATTTAGGGTTAGGACAACAGGATTGGCAATTTGAGTTTAAATCTGGCATTGTGGCTGATTAATAGTTTCTATACAGCTTTTTATACACATAAGGTTCTTTCAGCCATGCTTGCCTGTCCTCCTCCTTTTCGCTTCTTGGGTTTTGCTACATGGACACTGCATGTAAAACATTCGCCAAGCACGGAACAATTGACACATGACCAGAGTTTTTCTCCGAAAAAAAAAAAGAATGAAGAATTTGCATTTTGGAAACCCTTACTTTTATGGTGTTTAAGAACTAAGATTCTATGGTCAAACATGAATACAAACAGACCCTGCCACTACAATTTTCACTTTTATCCTTGCATTGTATGTTGTTTAGGGAAGTATAGTAAATCAGTGCTCTTGCTGTGGGGTACTTGGTGAGTCTAACAACTCACCTCTCTGTTCTTTCAGTGTAATCTTTTGTGAGGCTGTTGCTATCTATGGGGTAATTGTAGCAATCATTCTACAAACAAAGTTGGAGAGTGTTCCGGCAGCCAGTATATATGCACCAGAGTCTCTCAGAGCCGGATATGCAATCTTTGCTTCTGGCATCATTGTGGGCTTTGCGAATCTTGTCTGCGGGTTTGTCTGAGCCCTTACTGATTGAACTTATGAATCTTGTTGATGGTCTATCTTTTGACCCCCATTTTTCTCATACATACCATACCATTGCTACATTTTTTGCTTTCAGGCTGTGTGTTGGTATCATTGGAAGCAGCTGTGCACTCTCAGATGCCCAAAATTCATCACTTTTTGTGAAGATCCTTGTGATCGAGATCTTTGGCAGTGCCCTTGGATTGTTTGGAGTGATTGTGGGCATAATCATGTCAGCTCAAGCAACATGGCCTGCAAAAACTGTGTAAATTTTATTTGTTTAGCAGCTTGGTGATTCATCCAAGTGGAAGGATGATGTAATTTACTCAATGGAAATGAATGCTGTTATATTTTTGTCTATTTTTATGTCAGTGAGGTTGTGGACTATGTAAGGTGGCTCTTTTTTATAGTAGATCGCTTTTTTCCAATGGAAAATAAGATTCTAGTGAAATGAAATAATAAGCTGCATAATGCAATTGTTGCTGTATATTGTATGTTTGATTTTAGGAACCAACCATCAGTTTCATTGGAATGAGATCGTGGTGGTTGTTAACATAATACTATTCATGACATAAAAACCAGTATCAGGTAGAAATTTGCATTATGAAATTACCATTTGATGCTGAATATGTTTTTCCTGTTTGCAATGCATTGAAATTGCTCTAAAAAGGGATACATAATTTCTATAACGTGTTTACCAATATTTGCTTGGCACTTCGCTTGGATTGGTTATACCAAACGCTATGTCCATTTACCAAACATAATATTAAGACATGCACGCTGGACACTTATGGCATGTGCTAGATACTTAAAGCTACTTTGGGACCTCCTATTTTGCACTTGGGTGATGGTTTAGAAGGTAGCGGGCACAGGTGATGGCCCTCCCATGGGTGAATCGTGAATGGAAGGTGTTATATACGAACGCAGTGAACTAATAATGACCTGTGTATACCCACTCGTGTCTGTCCTTTGGAATTGATCCACTTAATTATATGTAGTCCATGTAGTCTTATTTTTGGGGGTGTATCAAAACGTGCCTTTCCATTGATTGTGTACAGAATTGCGGAGCGTGCTTGAATTGTGTAGTTCAGGTGCATGGTTGAAGTAGGATCTGCCAACTTATTTGTTGTAGTGCAGTGTGTATTCATCGTGATATGTGTCAGAATAACCCAAGGCACTCTTAATAATCAGACATAGATGTTGATTTAGCGCAATAAGTGAAAAAAATACATGGCGTAACTATTTATATGATAGTGTGCTTTATTTGCTTGTATTTCTAAGAGAATGTCCCTCGGGATCATCTGGCAATGGAACGCCATAAAAGAAGGGCATATTCTTCTGCTGAAGTTCCACCCACTTCTCAGGACTCGATGTCTTTGGATCAAAAACTTCATGATCAGAAACGGGCAAACCTTGTTTGATCCTCCCCAATCGCCTAGAATGCAGGACTTGTTTCATAACGGCTGGAAGTCTTAATGACTGATATTCTTCAAGAGCTGAACTCAAATTCTTTGGTCCCCATTTTTTGAGACACAGTCCTAGTACTGCTGCATCCAATATCGACATGTTGGTGCTTCGTAAACCATGTGGAGTCGTCGGATGAGCGGCATCTCCCACCAATACCACATTGTCCCAAGAGAGCTTCTCTAGAGGGTCAGAGTCATATATGACATTGATAAAAGGCTCTTCTGTGGCTCTCATGATTCTTGCGAGTTCTGGGATCCAAAACTCTTCTGCTTCTTTATGCATCTTCTGGATCATCTCGCTGCTCACTTTCATAGTAACAGAATTGCCCTGTAGTAAAGTTAATCACACACAATCAGCTCTGATTCCATTCCGTTCTATATTATCTGAAAACACTATGAAGCAATAATAGGCTGTGCTTGATCTGCGGAAATAGTTTTTTCAGAATTTTAAGGCTATCAAAGTTTTGAGATTCAAATATTACATCAGATTTCCAACAATAAAGGGTACAAAGAATGAGGAAAATGATTTCTTCTTTTTAAAGACAGAAATTATGTTTATTTGTTTTTTTTTTAAATTACCAGCATTAGCCATCAATTTCAAACATATGACTCCCTTCATCATTTATAGCAAGTGCTAAAAATCGCAATCCCCATTTGAAACTTCTAAAACATCAACAAAACATAAGACATGTTCTCTGCGAAACAAACACCCCTAAGTTATGCGTTCTGATCTTTTCACATAATGTCATGTAAGATGAGAAGAATTAACTTACCTTCAACTTGGGTTCTGGTTGGTTTACATACCAGATCCAATTGAGCTTTTTGTTGAGAAGCTCATACAATACACTGTGAGTTCCTGACCCGAGGTCGAAGTACAAACATTTTCCAAGATCTGGGTATGCCTTCCTAATCCCTATTATCATTTCTGAGTCCTCTTGTCCTGAAAAATCAAGAACTCCTCTCCAGGCACAGTAACCTGAATACCTACCATGCTACAACAGAATAAAAATCTGGATATTTCCAGATGTGCACAAGCAAGAAAAGGGGAAAAGTAGTAATAAAATGTAACCATGATACCTTATTAATAATGAATTTTAGCTTAACATTCACCTGATCTAGAAAAGCTCACTAGTTTTGAGATGGGTTGTTTGTGGAGTTATAATTATCACCAAAATTGGAAGTTCCAACTCCAAAGAGCTGCATGTTCATTTCATTCCTATTCAATTAAATGTTATACTTGATGATCTTTAATCAAAATTCTCATTCACATTGTCGATTAATTATGGATTTATTATTTATATATTAGCCTTAATTCCAATTAAATCATCGTCTGCTCAACTCTAACCAATATCTTCATTTGATGTCTGAGGCAAAGCGGTTGAATTACTAGAATGCCAATAACATGGATCCATAAGCACTAACGTTAAAACATGAATCTTTATCTATATTTTTTAACTTTCAGGCTGGCCAATTTGGCTTATCAAATATAACATGGTAACAAAATATGAGATCATACTTCACTCCTGCAACATCATTTTAAGCCCAAGTTTTCAGATTAGCTGATTGTGCAAACAAATTCAAACAAGCAATTTCACGAATGAAGCTACAAATGCTTCTTTTATCAATTATCACAAAATTTGCTTGATCATACCTCAGTCTATTCTCAGGAATGAAGCTCTGACGGATCAAAGACAGACACCCATCGGCTGCAACAAGAAGATTTCCAACTATCTCAATGGATCCATCCGTTTCAAGAACTTTGGCTTCAACTTTTACTTCAGTTTTATCATCAGATACATTAAAAGAGAGGAATTGGTGACCCCATAATATAATCTCGGGTGGTAATGCACTGTGTAAAAGGCCATGGAGATCACTCCAATGTGCTGCTCTGAAATTGAACTTCTCATCTCTTGTAAATGTCCAAGTGACCTTCTTGTTGCCTTCTATTACAGTTGCTTGGTTCTACACCCACACCAGAAAATTCACAAAAGATAAACAGAAAGCATAGTGAAGAAAAGAGTTTACTGTGTAACACTTAAATTTACCAAATTAGCAATTCTTTCCTAAAAGGGAGAATTTCTTCATTATGTGAATTTACAATAATAATAATAATAATAATAATGAAGTTTTTCAGGAACTAAGAGTGTAATAAAATCAAGTCAAGTTAATATATGCTGAACTCAAGCACGACTAGAAAACTCGAAACTAAAGCTTAACTCTAGTACATACATGGCTCAGAGTACCATGAATTAAACTTGTAAAGCTCAAACCCATTAAACCCAATAGACACTTAAGCTCCCAGCACATTCAAATACGCTCATGAGTTTGTCAAATCTAATAAAGTGGATTTAGCATCACTTGATAAGATACTCAAGTAGCAGCATAAGCTGAAGCTACACTAGCTTGAAATGAAAATTAAAATTCAAATATATACTAAGCCTAAGTTTGAGTAATTATCAACCCGGCCAGCACCTTATCAGGTGAAAGGGAGCTGAATCGATTATAAGGAGTTAATTGCAATTAGCAACTAACCAAGCACTAGTTTTGTCCACATGGCATGTCATGTCTGTTAGGCGTGTACATAGGCTTATAAATAGCCTTTATTTCTATTTGTGATTTTTTCCTAATAAAGATAGATTTTGTATATAATCTGTTATTCTGTTTCCTAATTTCTCGCTTGTATATTTGTATATATATTTACAACCTCTCAATAAAAGTTATCACTTTTACTTTTTACAATTGAATCTCTTCCTACAATGTCAATGTCACATGGTAAGAAAATATTAAAACATATAGTCATAACACGATTAGGACTTAGAATGAAATAAAATATAGTCATAAAATATGTAATATTTTAAAGTTTTAGGACTTAGAATGAAATAACCCGAAAAGTTCTAGGATTTTTCAGGTCTTTGTCCCTAATTACTATAAGCAATTAACCAAATTCATTTATATTTGTTATTAGTAGGAACAGGAACCATTACACGATTACATCACAATAAGAACTAGAGTAATATTGCAAAGTTATATTAAAAAGTTATGTGACCTGATCAATAGAGAGAGGTAAAGTGGCATGCTCCAGGTCCAGGAGGTGCGGGTGCTTGAGCCATGGCTTAATGAATCGTTGAGCCAGTGGGTCGAGCCCAAGGCCTGCACCAGTTGGGCTTCCAGTTGGTGGTGCACTTGACTTCTCCACCACCACAACATCCCAGTCTGCCGAGATGAGTGCATGTGCACAAGATAACCCAGCTGTACTTCCTCCAACAATAATTGCCTTTGGCTTCTTCGTTTCATCCATTTTTGTCCTTTTTTTTTTTTCCCAATATGTTTTGATGTTTGTGTCGGAAACAATTTGTGTTGGACATGAAGTGGAAGTGGAATATGTTTTAGAAAGAAGAGAGCTTGTAGCTAAAGGACAATGAGTGTCATGGTGGCACATAAAGTCATGGAAGTCATGGCTGTGCTTTGTGTGGTGTTCATGGACCCACTTGGACACTAACCATTCCTAAGATTCAGCTGCTATGGCACAGCAAAAATAATTTTATTGGCCAAGGTTACAACTAACAGTAACCAATTGAAATAAAAAAGTTGTAAATGTACAATTTAACACGGTATCGAAACGAGAGGCACTGAATTCAAATCATGTGCACTTATTTCATTCCTATATAGTTAAGTGATCCACGTGAAGGATTTTGATCAAGATCTCATCTTACAAGCGAAAAGGAAATGTTTATCAATAAATATGAATCTATACCAAATCTGATAAAATTAAATTATTAGATAAAATGATTGTGGATTACTCCTTCTTGATGTTAGTTACAACCTAGTATCTGTGATGGATGAATATTATGGTGGTAATCACGAGCAGTCTGTATCAGTTGGTAGCAAGACAAATTTTTATGCTCCTATTCATAATAAGATTCAGGCCGGAAGCATATAAATTACCATATCACAAATAACAGAGAATGTGCCACAGTTATTTCCAATTTTATTTGAATGTAATCATTTTCCTAAATTTTAACGAATCTCCTTTGGTTGGATTTTCTTTTATTGATCATTGTACTTTTGATTCTCCAAAGCTAAAAGAAAAGAAAGAGTTTTCCATGAAGCAAACTCAAATATTCAATTAAATTATTAGCATGTTTGCTTGGGGCAGATATGGAAATAAATCAATATAAATGGATGGAAATGAGTGGAAACTTTGTGTTTGGTAATTAAAGATGAAAGTATGAAAAACTTTTTGTTTGAATGGAACATAATAATAAATTTAACCAATGACCTAGCTTTAGTGTTTATTTCGTGAAGGTAGTTTGATTATATACTTATAAGGAATGAGAGTTGGCGGCAGAACCTGATCCTGGAATTTTTAGTATTACACATATGATTTTCTTATAAGGAGCCAGCAAGATCCTAGCAAGGGTTGGATGTCTTGACCGATCATGGGTATTCTCTAGAAACTGTGGGTTTAATCTTTTTAAGGAGCTTAAACTTATCTTTCATCTTTAGGAAACTTATAGACTATCTAAGTAGCACATTTTAGCCCACCATCAAATTGAATTCAAATGAATATTGTGCTAAGCTCGAGTAATAATCAAGCTGACTTGTCTCACTTGCACGTTCACATATTTTAAGTACATTTAAAAGCATATGATTATAATAACTAAAGTAAAGGTCTATCCCATTAACCTTTTGCCACTTTCCACATAGCACTAAAAACTACTAGTTACATAAAAAATTATGCACGAGACAAAAGCAACTTAAAAGCAAAAATAGTTGTGACCTGATCAATAGAGAGAGGTAAAGTGACATGGTTCAGGAGTTGGGGGTGGTTGAGCCATTGTTCAATGAACTGTTGAGCCAGCGGATCAAGCTCGAGTCCAGCACTAGTTGGGCTTCCAACTGGTGGTGCACTTGACTTCTCCAGCACCACAACTTCCCAGTCTGCTAAAATGAGTGCATGTGCATAGGGCAATCCTGCTATGCTTCCTCCAACAACCACTCCCTTTGGCTTCTTGCTTTCCTTCATGATCTAGTTACTTTATGTATGGCAGTTCGTAGCTAAAGGACAATGTGCAGTTATGTTTCAAGTCATGGAGGTCTTGGCTGTGTTTTTGCTGTCTCTGGACCCATTTGCAAAGTTCGTTTTAAAAGAAGTTTCCAGTTCAATTGCAAATGCATCATATATTTGCTCTCTACATGCTTTGCTCCTATCTTCCAAACTGAGCGTCCAGACTTCCATTTCTTTAAAAAATATGTTTGTAGGCTCTATTTTTCTTTTTTACCCCAGATGAAACCCTGACTTACGTTTTCTTTTTTCTTTTCTTTCTTTTTGTGTGTGTATGTTTTCTTAGGGCAGAATCGTCATTTGGATGTTAAAGACACTTTTTTATTTTGACGATTAGAGTCCAAATGCCCCAGGGCTAGGTGCGTGTCGAGCAATTTATCTTGTTATTATTCATGTTTCTACAACACTCAACTATGAAATGAATGCAGTTTTTACTATTTTTGCCCTTATTAGACCCAGATTAGGGTTACAAAGGCGTATTTTGTTGCAGATTTAGGTTTATATTTATTGAAGACATAAATTGTAAAAATCTATTTGCTGAAACAGGGCAATTTATGTAACTAATGAGCTATGCTAAATGTTGACTACATCTGATATGACCATTATAAATCATCCATCAGTTTACAAGTTAGACACATATATACAAACATGTTTTCACGCTAAATGAGGTTGGACCACCCATAAAAGCAATAGCCAAAATGCCTCTCTAGTCTCTAATTTGCAAAGGAACATCCCCAAAGAAAGGCACTTTTCTCTGCATTAGCTCTTGGCATTCCTCTGGTGTAGCTGTATTTGGATCAAAAGGCCTCCGATCAGGAAGTGCTAATCCTTGCTTGATCCTACCAACACGTCGCGAATGGAGAACCTGTCTGGAAGCAATTGGTAATCTAGTAGACTGGTATTCTTCAAGAGCAGATTTCAAGTGGTTTGCACCCCATTTTTCTAGGCATTTACCTAAAACCGTCGCATCCAGGATCGACATGTTTGTGCTCCTTGTAGAGTGAGGAGTGACAGGATGTGCTGCATCTCCAACCAATACAACATTGTCCCAAAATATCTGTTCTAATGGATCAGAATCATATATGATATTTTTAAAAGGTTCTTTAGTTTCTTTCATGATTGTAACCAAATCTGGATGCCAAATCTTCTCTGCTTCTTGGTGCATGTTTTGTATCATTTCACTGCTTACTTTCATAGTAACTGAATTTCCCTGCATAATTATTTTTTAAGAATGCAAGGATAGTGGGGAAAGAAAATTATACAGCCTTTTCCCAAAACATTTCCTTGAATTACAGCTATGAATATCTTGTCTAAAATTGTGACTCCAACTTAAGATTTCATATGGCACGGGAATGGTAAATTGAAATCATGTAATATGCTGTCTAGTTAACTTTAATGAACTCATGATTTCAGTTCAATTTGAAATCTTGAGTTGAAGTCATGATTTTAGGCAATGTATTGTTAGGACTAGTTTTGAGAGGGCAGTATATAGAGAAATTTTGGAAGAGGCCCATTAACGCTTTGCCTCTTCCCCCAGACACGGGTTTTTGTGAAATGAGATAATCTAGTTGATGCTTATAAAATGAGAATTACCTTCAACTGGGGCTCTGGCTGATTGACATACCATAACCAATTCAATCTCTTTTGGGGGAGCTCGAACAAAACAGTGTGATTTCCAGGTACAAAATCAAAATACAAGCATTTTCCAAGCTCAGGATATGTTGTCCTCAAGTTCTTGATGGTTTCAGAACATTCATCAAAGTCAAGAACTCCTCTCCATGCACAATAACCTGAATATCTACAATAAGAGTACTAAGAAATTATAGCACACCTTATTTAGTAATGAGCATTAGCAAGAAAAAATAAAAAGAAAAAACCTATAATGTCCAATACACTACATGTCTTATGAGTTGTGTCAGCTGATTAATGTACTCGGCACCTACTGTTCAGATTTAATTTGTTAAAGGTACAATCAAACTTAGGCCATGCTTTGCCTTTTTTTTCTTTTTTAAGCAAAAACCGTGAACCTAAAAAGAAACATTGAATTTAACTCTATGACTAGCTAATCTAAACTTATCTAATCTTTTAGACATGGTAGATGTGAATCTAAAACTGATTATGATATGAGAGTAGCAAGTCCCAAGTTCAAGTCCATACATTCTCATATCACTCCCATTTAATTAAATGTTCACTCGATGGGTTTCAAGTAAATTTTAGCCAACAAGTGAGGAGAATGTTTATCAATAAATAAACAAACCATGTCACATCCAACATGCTGAAGCTTTTAAATTAGATAGTTATGGATTTAGAATTTATCAAAGCAAACAAAATTCCTTGAGTCACTAGAACACAGATTGGCATTGCATGGTACGACACTCTGCAATTTGCCAATGAATTCAGCAATTCCAAGCCATCTTGCATGACATGAATTGTTTGGTCGACTTTGATCTTATGACCTAGTTGACTTGAAACAACGCAAGAAATAACTTTTCATAAGTTTAGTGAATGAAACCTTAATTTGAGATTAGGGAGAAAACTTTGACGAATTGAAGAGAGGCTTCCATCTGCCCCCACGAGCAGATCTCCATCAATTTCAACGGTTTCATCTGTTTGAAGAACTTTCGCCTTTGCTTTGACCGATTTTTTATCATCAGAAACAAAGAAAGAAAGGAAAAGGTGACCCCATAGGAAGATTTCTGGTGACAATGAACTGTATAGAAGACCATGCAAATCAGTCCAATGTACCGCTTTATGGTTGAACTCCTCATCTCTTGTTAGCACTTTATGGATTTTGCCTTCATTGGTAGCTTGTTCCTACATAAATACGTATGCAAGTAAAGTTATGATCCTTGAAGAGAATACTAATTCAAATTAGATTCGTTTCAATCCGCATTTGGTATCAGTTAAATCCTAGTAGTGCCAATGATAAAATTTTTGCAGTACCAAAAGTTAAACTCATTCAAATGAGCATATATGGAATGCTAATCTCTGACATGACATACAACTCAAATCCATCAATTAGAAATATAGGATGGAGATAAAATCTAAGACTATTGTGCACAGAAATAGGTAGATCAAAATTCGACGCAACAACCAACAATGAAGTAAAAGATGAGGGAAAGAGAAAACATGGCAATCGATACATGTAAAATTCCAAAAGGTTGAATATATGGGGAATGAAGGAGCGAATTTCACTGGTCATTCGTGTGTTCAACTACAAATGGATTCCCTTGTGCATAAGATTCTTCTTCAAGACTACACAGAGGCTCCAAATAACCCAGGTACTAAACACACCTGAAATAACAAAACAGTAAACATAAAGGACCCATTCCCGGGTCTAGAGGTCAACCCCCCCCCCCCCCCCCCGCCCCACATTGGTCGTTGGTTGACTGCCCTTGGACACTAGCCAGAAGATTGACATCAACCCGATCGACCAGCCAGTGCAATCAATCAAGTGACCCTTATCTCCACCTATCTACGATATACTAAACTCGACACCTACCTCTAGATTTTGGCTTTGTTATGTTCAATTCTTAATCCAACGTTAGCCTTATATGTGAAACGATTATGTGTTGCGGGCTATCATATTAAGTTAAGCTCAATTAAAAGTGATTAATAAGATTTGGTTATTTGAGTCTTAATATATCTAATAAGATATGGCTCATTTTATGTTTAGAGACCTTATGGATAGTTTCTATTTTTATAATAGACTAAAATAGAAATACTAAAAAGGTAACATATAGTTATCTATATAAATAGTGGTTATGGTCCCCAAGTCATACACACACCTTTTTTGTCCCTTTGTATCCCATCATCAAATAGACTATAGAGAGAAAGCAAATAAAGGGATCTCTCTAAAAGAAAACGTATTGACCTGGAAGGCCGACCGCACAATCTAAGAATCGTGGAGCGCAATGGATTCAGGTATGCTTCCGCATATTTATTGTTTAATTCTTAATGATCAAACATGAAAAGATCTAGTATTTTGTTCGTGATGATTTTCACATAAGGATAGTTCAAGATTCAACAATTGGTATCAGAGCCTACATTATTTGATCATTAGGAATTACTTTTGTAATTTTTTATAAGGCGTTATTATCTCTAATTCTAGAGATTAGGTTTTGGACAAACATTAAAGCATGTAAACGTTCGTCTCCATAAAAGAATCCTCAACTCCTGGATTCATCAAAATCAATGGCCATTGTCTTGTTCAATATTGTCTCCATGAACAGTATTTAGGAACGACATGATTCCGATATGTTATCGGATCTCTACACGATGATTTTGCTTTCCGTGATTGTAATTCACCACGGTGAATTAAGGTTTTCTTCACGGTCCGTTTTCGAACGAATTAGGAACCACATAAATAAACGATACATCACGTTGCTTCCTCCACGGCCAAACTCTTCCGTATACACGGTCTCGACCCATAGTTATACACGTCCGTGTACTCAAAACGTGTAATATTCTGTTAGTTTTTAGGTCAACATATACGGTCGTGCCTTCAACCGTGTATTCAAACCGTATAACATTCTATTAGTTTTTTGCCAACATACACGGCCGTGCCTTCAGCCGTGTATTCAAACTGTGTAACATTTTGTTAGTTTTTTGCCAACATACACGGCCATGCCTTCAGCTGTGTATTTAAATCATGTAACATTCTGTTAGTTTTTAGCCAACATACATGGCCATGCCTTCAGCCGTGTATTTAAACCATGTAACATTCTGTTAGTTTTTTTTTTTTTTGCCAACATACACGGCCGTGCCTTCAGCCGTATATTCAAACCGTGTAATATTCTGTTAGTTTTTTAGGCTAACATACACGGTCGTGCCTTCAACCGTGTACTCAAATACATAATCACTTATAGATTGATATTTAAGTACACTAATTTTTCTTTTGAACTCTAATTTTAATGTTTGAATTATTGAGTCATGTTTGGATATGGGTGCTTAGACTCAATAAGTTTTTTAGCTAAAATTAGAGTTGCCTTTGACTCAATGTTTGATATAATTTTAAATTTGAATATTGGTATGTTTATATGTATTTTGAAATGAATTAATTGAAGCAACATACTGCCAAAGTAGTCCCTCTTGCAGAAATTAATTCATTTCAAAATATAAAAGGATGTGTGCTTACAACTTCTGTGAATTTTTAATCGGCCCAAAGGAAGATTAATGTTTAACAGAATTGGAAGTGCACTTGTGGTAATAAACTCGTGATGATTATTTGGTTTTACATGTGAACAATAAATCGGCCCAAAGGAAGCTTTATTGTTTGATATGTTCTTATTGTTAGTGTTTGATTACTACGCCAAGATACTACTAAGTAGTTAATATTTTTTCCAAAGATGAAATATTAATGGGCTACCCGGTATTTTGAGATGGGGTTTACCTTTATTTGAATTTATTATTATTTTGTTGTAAGGCTTATGTAAGCTTGTTTATTTGTTTGTTGTTCTCATTCAGCTATGAATAATCCTGTTAATATTACTACCAACATCAATTCCATTCCTATGCTAAATGGCACTAACTTCAAGTCGTGGAAAGATAATCTATTGATAGTACTTGGAGTTATGGATCTCGACCTTGCGTTAAGAACTGATTCTCCTTCACCTCTTACTGATAAGAGTACCTCTGATGACAAGAGGGAGATGAAAAAGTGGAAGAAATCAAACCACATGTGTATGATGATCATGAAGAAGGCCATTCCAGAAGCATTTAGAGGTACAATATCTGATAAGATAACTAAGGCTAAGGAGTTCCTTGATGAAATTGAGAAAATGTTTGCTAAGAATGAAAAGGCAGAAATAAGTACACTCATGGCAAACCTAATCTCAATGAAGTACAAAGGCAAGGGCAATATTAGGGAGTACATCATGGAGATGTCTCATCTTGCTTCCAAGCTAAGAGCACTCAAGCTAGACCTCACAGATGACTTGCTAGTGCATTTGGTTTTGATTTCTCTTCCAGTACAGTTTAGCCAGTTTAAAGTGAGCTATAATTGTCAGAAAGAAACTTGGTCTCTGAATGAGCTCATCTCACACTGTGTTCAAAAAGAGGAAAGGCTAAATCAAGATAAGATTGAGAGTATTCACCTAGCCTTAACCCCTAAGAATAGGAATAAGGATAATAAAAGGAAAAGGGATAAAGAGGCCACAAATATGGCACCTCAGAAGACACAACCAAAGAAGTCGGATGCATCAAATGGTATTGGTTGTCACTTATGTGGAGCTGTGGGGCATTATAAGAAGCAGTGCAACAATTATCATGCTCGGCATGCTAAGAAAGGTACACTTCTTAATTTGGTTTGTTCTGAGGTTAATTTAACTTCGGTACCCATAGACACTTGGTGGATAGATTCTGGTGCAACAACTCACATCAGTGTGTCTATGTAGGGTTGCCTACATTGCCGAAAACCAAGTGATGGCATCTATGTGGGTAACGGCAAGACAGTTGAAGTTAAAGCAATTGGGAAGTTTAGATTATCATTAAAGATTGGATTTTATTTAGATCTTAATGAAACATTTATTGTACCGTCATTTAGACGGAATTTGATTTTTGTTTCTGCTTTGGACAAATTTGGTTATTCTTGTTCATTTAGAAATAAGAAATTTAGTTTGTTTCATGATTCAAAATTAGTTGGATCTGGTTCTCTATCTGTTTATGATAATCTTTACTTGATTGATATTATTGCTTCATTTAATGAATCCCTGCAATTAAGTACACGAAGTATAAAGAGAAAATTAACTAATGAAAATTCAGCTACATTATGGCACAAAAGATTAGGTCATATCTCCAAACGGAGAATGGAGAGACTTGTGTTAGATGAAATTCTAAACCCTTAGATTTTACAGATTTTGATGATTGTATTAACTGTATAAAGGGGAAACAAACCAATAAAAGGAGATTTGAAGCTAATAGGACTTTAGACGTCTTAGAACTTATACATATAGATATTTGTGGGCCATTCCCTACAATTGCTTGGAATGGTCAACAATATTTTATAACGTTCATAGACGATTTCTCACGATATGGCTATCTTTATCTCATTCATGAAAAGTCACAGTCTTTGGATATGTTTAAAAATTATAAGGCTGAAGTTGAGAACCAACTCAACAAAAGGATTAAAAGCATTAGATCTGATTGTGGTGGCGAATACTACGGTAGATATGATGGTTCGGGTGAACAATGTCCAGGACCTTTTGTTAAATTCCTAGAGGAATGCGGTATTGTCCCACAGTACACTATGCTTGGTTCACCCACCATGAATGGTGTTGCTAAAAGACGAAATAGAACACTTAAGGACATGGTAAGGAGTATGATTTGTCACTCCACCTTACCAGAATCACTTTGGGGAGAAGCACTTAAGACTGCAGTATATATCCTTAACAGGGTTCCAACTAAAGCAACTAACAAAACCCCTTATGAACTTTGGATTGGAAAAAAAGCCTAGTCTAAAACATTTACATGTGTAGGGATGTCCAGCTGAGGCACGACCTTATAAGCCCAATGAAAGGAAACTGGACTCAAGAATAGTAAGTTGCTATTTTGTTGGGTACTCTGAAAGATCAAGGGGTTACAAGTTCTATGATCCCACAACTAAATCGATATTTGAGTCGGGAAATGCTCGGTTCTTTGAGGATGTTGAGTTTTTCGAGGGAGATACGGTTAGAGATATTGTCTTTGAAGAGGAATACGTTGATATCCCCACAGGTGTTATTGAATTTGGTCAAGATTCTATTCTTAATCTTCTTCAAGACACAATAAAACAAGACAATATTGGAGATCCCATTCAAGATACTGCTCCAGAAGAACAAACTTTACCACCTCAAGAACCTATGCCATTGAGGAGATCCACTAGACAAAGAAGAAGTGCGCTGCCAGATGACTACATCATATTTCTTCAAGAACATGAGGTTGACATTAGAATAATGGAAGATGATCCAATCAACTTCCGTCAAGCCATTGAAAGTTCTAAATCTCATAAGTGGATTGATGCCATGAATGAAGAGATAAAGTCTATGAAAGACAATGACGTTTGGGTTCTTGTCCCATTGCTAGAAGGTATGAAGCCCAGTGGTTGCAAATTGATATTTAAGACCAAGAGGGATTCAAAAGGCAATGTGGAGAGGTATAAGGCTTGTCTTGTTGCAAAGGGCTTTACACAAAAAGAAGGCATCGACTATAAAGAGACTTTCTCACCGGTTTCTTGCAAATGACTCTTTTAGGATTATAATGGCATTAGTGGCACAATTCGATCTTGAGTTACATCAGATGGATGTAAAGACCGCCTTCCTTAATGGTGACATTGATGAGATAATCTATATGGTACAACCAGAAAATTTTGTATCGGGAGATCCAAAGAATATGGTTTGTAAACTTAAGAAATCCATCTATGGACTTAAGCAAGCATCTCGACAATGGTATTTCAAATTTCATCAAGTGATCACTTCGCATGGTTTCGAGACGAATTTGGTCGATGATTGTATATACCATAAATTCAATGGGAGCAAGTATATTTTCTTGGTTTTATATGTTGATGGTATATTGCTTGCTAGCAATGATATAGGCTTATTGCACAAAACCAAGAGATTTCTAGTTGAGAATTTTGAGATGAAAGATCTTGGTGATGCCTCTTTTGTGTTAGGAATACAAATACATCGAGATTGCTCTTGAGGTACTCTTGGATTATCACAAAAGAGCTATATTGAAAAGGTACTCAAAAGGTATGGCATGCAAAATTGCAAACCAAGTGATACGCCTATAGTTAAGGGAGACAAATTTAGTCTTGGTCAGTGCCTTAAGAATGATTTTGAGGAAATAGAAATGCAAAAGATTCCCTATGCATCAGTAGTAGGGAGTCTAATGTATGCTCAGGTTTGTACGCGTTCAGATATTGCGTACATTACAGGAATGTTGGGCAGATACTTGAGTAATCCAGGATTAAACCATTGGAAAGCAGCCAAACGGGTCTTGTGGTACTTACAGAGAACAAAAGATTACATGCTTACCTATCGGAAGTCAGATCAAATTGAGATCGTTAGGTATACTAATTCCAATTTTGTTGGATGCCAAGATAGTATGAAGTCTACATCAGGCTATATATATCTATTAGCTGGGGGAGCTGTCTCTTGGAAGAGCATAAAACAATCCTTTGTTGCTTCTTCCACTATAGAAGCAAAGTTTGTAGCATGTTATGAGGCATCCAATCATGGAATATGGTTGCGGAATTTTGTCACAGGGTTGCGCATTGTGGATACTATTAATAGGCCACTTAAATTATTTTGTGACAATAAGTCAGCAGTTATATATTCTAACAACCATAGGAGCTTGACGAAGTCAAAGCATATAGACATCAAGTTCCTAGTTGTAAAAGAAAGAGTTCAGAGTGGACATTTGTCTATAGAGCATACAGGAACAAACTCTATGATCGCTGATTCGCTCACTAAAGGAGTGCAACCCAAACTGTTTCATTAGCACATTGCTCGTATGGGTGTCAAGACCTTGAGTGACATTAAGTTTTAGTGGGAGTTTGTTACCTTCTATGCATTTATATCATAGACAAACTGTAATAAGTTATTTTGGTTTATTATGTTTTGAGGATATCTTTTGCAGAAATAAAGTATTTTGTTTGCCTACACTCTGTTTTTGGTTTATGGTTTGATCTCACTAAGGTTTATGGTGGACCAGTAGAAAATAGACATGTTAAGATCACATTGCATGGAATTTTCTTGCTACACATCCATATCATGATCCATGTCATTCAATTATATCAGCATCGTGACCATGGATGGGTAGAGTTACGATAAATGTGATGAATACCTCTTTGATCCTATGTTGATATGACTGATGGACCGGATTGGTTATAGATACATTCAGTTCATGATAGCAAATTTGAGCTCATATGGTTTTGCAAAACATGATTGTAAAGTTACACATATAGTCCAAGTGGGAGATTGTTGGATTTTTAATCCAACGTTGGCCTTATATGTGAAACGATTATGTATTGCCGGCTGTCATATTAAGTTAAGCTCAATTAAAAGTAATAAATAAGATTTGGTTATTTGAGTCTTAATATATCTAATAGGATATGACCCCTTTTATGTGCAGAGACCTTATGGGTGGTTTCTATTTTTATGATAGACTAAAATAGAAATACCAAAAAGGTAACATATAGTTATCTATATAAATAGTGGTTATGGTCCCTAGGTCATACACACACTTTTCTTGTCTCTTTGTATCCCATCATCAAATAGACTATAGAGAGAAAGCAAATAAAGGGATCTTTCTAAAAGAAAACGTATTGACCTGGAAGGCCGATCGCATAATCTAAGAATCGTGGAGCACAATGGATTCAGGTACGCTTCCGCATATTTATTGTTTAATTCTTAATGATCAAACATGAAAAGATCTAGTATTTTGTTTGTGATGATTTTCACATAAGGATAATTCAAGATTCAACATGTTACGCTTCCCTACACTTCGGTGTCAGCCATATATTTCGCAACAACTCCAACAGAAACCAATATAAAGAAATCTCTACGAAATGAAACACAAAGATGGATTACACTCCTCAATATATACATGATAGGGGATAAGGAATATAATATTATATATTTTTAAAAATAATTCCTAAATTATACCGATAGAAAAATAAAGTGTCAATTTAAAGTTAGTTTGAAATCTGCACTTTAAGTGCTTTTTCTAAATCAAAACTTTTAAATATCAATTTTAAGTATCATATTTTTTTGAATTAATATATTTTAAAGATTATTTTTTTAAAAAGATAATATTATATTCCTTTTCCCACCATGGGTCCTTGAATATTACTTATAAGCTGTATAATACGACAATAGTTTGAAGATGTAAACATAGAAACTACTCACTCTACCAACTGGCAAGTCTTGCATCTTTCATAATTGTTGACATTAGCACTACAAATTTAAGTTTGTAGATATTTTGTGGATTATTATATTTATTGCTTAACACTTGATGGGACTAAGGCATATCTAGTAGGAGAGTGAACTTTACATGATCAATTTTCATTGGCAGGGCAACCTCATGAAGAAGATCAGGTTGATGTATCCAGGACTCAATGATCCTTAAAGAAAGGGGATCAACGCCAACTCCAGCACCAGTAGGACTTCGAGTTGGTGGTTTGAGTGCTTTCTCTAGAACTATAACCTCCCAGCCCGCTAAAATGAGAGCATGTGCACACGAAACACCTGCTATGCTCCCACCTACTATTACAGCCCTTGGCCTGCCGCTTTGGACATGAAGCTGGCTCATTTTTACAGCTGTGTGTGTGTGTGTGTCATGAGTGTTATGTGTTCAAGTATTCGGTATATTTTGGTTCACGGCAGGCAGAAGTCGTAGATAACTAGAAGACAAGATAAGAATATTTTTTTCCCCCAACGTGGGATGGAAGTCACACATTTCTAGGCATCGTAGGTAGGCTAGGTACGCAAGTATCCCGTGGACCACTCAAGGACGACCATGGAAAAAAAAGTTGGAAGGCATGAGCATTGAGCATGCTACGTGTGATAAGGTAATTGGGCTGTCCAAAGCACAAACATGAAAATGTGGGCCTTCTATTATTTGAAATGAAAATTGAAATAGTAATTTAATCATGTTTAATTATCTAGATAAATAATTTAATTAATTTCAGTTTTAACAAAGTACCACAATTTGAATATCAAAGTAAAGATATTAAATATTGCAAATTATAAATAAATTATTATTTATTAGTTTTACGTCATTGATTAATTTAATTAATTTAATTGTTGTATACCGGTCTCTTTATCCCGTCTTTGGCAAATTATAGTTTACCTTTTCATAAATTATTAAGAAGATGAACATTTTTTAGGGCGATAAATGCCCACACTCTCACCTCTGCTCAATGAGGCGTTCTGCTCCTTCCGTTCGCCGTCTCTCCGTCGCCACCACCACCACTGGAGCAACCATGTCCGCTCCTCCCACGGTCTCTCTCTTTCTCTGTTGTGTGTGTGTGTGTGTGTTTATTTGTGTGCAAGTGACCCACAAAGTTCGCTTTTTGACGATCATTTCGTTAATATTATTTTTCTATTTGCAGTACTACGGAGGTCGGAACCAGAAGCAGTCTCAGAGAACCTTCTCCGATAACCGCAATAACGAGAATACTGCTACCGCCATCGCCGGCGGCGGTGGTGGAGGAGGAGGAGCTGGAGGAGGGAGAGGGAGAGGGAGAGGGAGAGGTCAATTTGCTAACCGCGAATCTCATTTCCGAGCCGTGCGCGAAGCTAACCTAACGCACCGGTTAGGAGCTAGAGGTAGTAATTATGGCAGTCCATTAGGGTTTCAGAATTACAATAATAATAATTATGGTCAAAATCAGAGAGTTCAGTACCCTAGAAACCGTAATTTCAGTGAAGGTAGTTCACAGAGGCCGAACCTTTTCCATATGAGGCCAGCTTTTGATCCGAATATGGCGGGTTTGCATCCTCCGCCGCCTTATGATTCAAATTTAGGATTACAGAGTAATCAGCAGCATAGGACGAGAAAGCCTCGGCCTGCAGATTATCGGAATTGGGAATATGCCATGATGAAGCCTCCTGCTGATTGTGGTATGTGCTGGTTGTGGTTTGGTGTGTTATTATGTGTAGCCGTGTTTTATTTGCGCAAAATTTTATTTTATGTGGTTTGAATATATTACTAGCTCTATAAGAACTGAACAAGTGGTTAAGTTTTTAAGTCACAGGTAAAAATTCTAAAATGAGCCTATTGACGATGGGGATTAATTTTCCATGTCTATATTAAATATATTTATGCCAATTCCATTCAACATTTTTGCTCATGATGATAGTATATGATTGGAAGAGGAGATTGATAGAATCACTGAGGGTCTGTTCATATATAAGGTAGGATGTTTGTTCATTACTGAGTAAGGTATTGAAATTTACTGACTCCATTCAATTTCCCCATGCATGTTTCTAGCAATCATATGTTGCCTTGTATGATAAATATTTGATGTGAGCATCTTTTTATGCTTCTTCAATTATATATGGTAGCATATGGTTGATGGGAATATAGATAGAGACATCAAATTGAAACAGGGAAGTTTTGTTGTTGAGGAGTATTATGCATGTTATGTTTGCATTGGGGCAATAAGAAAACTTTATTTGACTATGTAATCAATATGGTGAATTAGACAGGATCTTAATAATGTAATACTAGGAATGTTTCATCATGGATTTTGGGCTGAAAAGATCACTAATGACACATTCACTTTACTATATGGAATAAAGTAGGAGATGAATAGCTATTCAATGGGAATAGAATGAAGTTGTAATCAGTGATATGCTCCTACTACACTGTTTACTTGCCTTAAAAATAATATGAG